>WKFP01015114.1:346784-364556 GCA_011057875.1 Pterocles orientalis
AAAAAAAAAAAAAAAAAAAAACCCTAACTAGATATCCTGTTCATCTTGAGCACACTGGTTCTGTGTGAAATTGTAACAGAAGTGTCGTCCAAGCTGTAAATTAAAGAAGAATTGTTTTAACTTAGGATAACTGGCCTGCTGAATTCCAAAGTCCAATACATGTATTTTAATTTGTCTGTACAAAACCACCAGAGGCAGCTCAGAACAGCCCCTACGGAGATTTAAAAGGTAATCAAACATTCTGGGTCACTTCTACACTACCATGCTTTAGTTAATAGTATTTTATACCCAGAGCTACTTTAAGAACTACTACATATTTACGAAGTCTCAGATCCACAATAAACAGCAGGATGAAATTCCCACGATATTTTCCTACCAGCATCACCTCCTTTCACCTGTACATTTATTTGGGTTATTTTTCGAGTTTTCCCAGGCATTCTCTTTTGCTCATTTTGGAATTTGGCCCAAACAGGCTTTACAGATTGGTGGGATTTGTGGTAAACAATTCAATCATAACACTTCAGAAAACTTTATTCTGTGTTATTTTTGACAGGTACTTTAAATACGCCTTTGAGTTCATGAGCGATATGATTTCTAACGCATTCTATTTCTCAAGCAAAGGCGGGAAGTAGCACTTCTGCCATCAGTCACTAAGGTGATGCTAAAAACTGGTAACTAAATTCCTTAATTGCATGAACCTAACAATGCATGTGTTTATCATTCTTTACACAAAACGTTTGTCTCATGTAGATTGGTTTATAAGAAAATCAAAGGAAAAAACATTTCAGACAAAACTACAGTGAAAGCTACAGAAATACAACACCAATTTTCCATCAAACCACAATTAATTACTGTGTTTATTTATCTATAGGAAGATTAGATTTCTACTCATTTTAAAATACCATAGCAACAATATCAGTGATAAAATGATTAGTAATAGTCAATTTCATTACCTGTAATAGATATACGTGAAATAAATTGCCTGAAAGCAGAGGACATTTTGAAAAATATTTTTCAAATATGCTACTTCAAAAAAAAAGACCTAAACTAAAAAGAATATACAAATTGTTAAAGGACTAACATCCTGTTTTTTTCTGAAAGCATCTAAAAGACTATAAAGGCTTTAAATTATTAGAATCTATTCTAGAAATGGCTAAGTAGCCAGTACCGTATTCATTTATCCTTTGTCCTTTTAAGCTTTCAGGGTGCTGTGTAGCCATAGTAACTATGCCTTTTCTCTGTGAAATCCATTAGCTGGTTTCAATCTGGGATTCAACACTACCATAAAATCAAAGCCAAAGATTAAAAAAAATTATGATTAAAAAAAGATTGTTGGTGACAAGCATTTCTTTTAGAAGCAATTTCTGCATATTTATGTTTTATACATAACAGTAGAAGAAACCAAAAGGTTAAAAGGACATCAAAAGATACATTCAAAATTAATTTTAAAAGTTGGTTATCATCAGGAATGACACAATACCACCTCAAATTAGATCTCAGAGCAAAACTAGCTCTTATTTGCATTAAGTCAGTCAGTGCTGCTGGCTGGCTGGCCATCAATGAAACAGCACAACAGATGAGCTTTCAACCTTGCCATCTCAATCCCTCCCTGAGAGCAGACTAAGGTGCAAGTATTAGGAAGAGAGACTTGGATTTGCACTGCAATTTGGACAAGCCCACACAAAAGAGAAAAACCACCTTTGTTACTACAGTACCTTTCGTGTGACAATACAGACCACAAACAATCTGTCGAGTCCATATTGTAGAAGAATTCTATCAATAGGAAATGGAAAATCTTGGACTCTATTCCACGCAGACAACTTGGAAAAGGGGCAGGTGTTCCAGAAGACTAAAACAAGCTTCAGACAGTATCCTATTTGGATATGATGGTTTTTGTCATGACAGCCCTGAGCAACTTCGATGCCAGCTCAGTCCTAACATTGGCTACAGGTAACCTAAGCTAATGACATTGCCACTGTATTACCAGAGAGTTCCACTTGGCAACTACATTCTCCTGCAAGCAGGAATGAATCAGCAAAGTGTTTGAATATATTCCACAATCCACTAATTTAAAAATAAATAATTCCTGAAGTCTTTGAACAGAGTACCACATTCCTCAACTAAAAATTTGCTCTGCCTCTTACGCTGTTTAACTGTTAGTTCAACTAACAGTTCAACTAACTTCAACTGTTAGTTTTATACTTCTACATTGTATTAGAATCAAACGTGATTCAAAGATGAAATATCTGCCATGGCACAAAGTCTGAGTGTGAGTGTGTGTGCGTTCAGGCTGGGTGGAGGGAGGATTCCCACTAATAAGAAAATTAATACATATTGGTATTTTATTTCTGCTTTCTAGCTCCTTATTCTGTTATTGCCCTTCTTAAACAAGACTGAATGGCAAGGCCAGCTTCATATAGGATAAAGATCACATGACTATTTTTAAGAGGTCAGCAAAACTGCAAAAAGAAATCATAGTTGCATTCCATTTAAGAAAAAAAAAATCACATGAGAGTTATCTGAACCTAAAACTTCTACATTTTCCTCTATAATACACAACTTGTAAAGTCCCGATTTCACTGAAGTTAATAGCAAAACTTCCATAAACTTCAACAGGGCAAAGATTTCATTCCAGTATCTTTATGAAAAGGGTGACATAAGAGGGAATTAAAGGTCATGTTTCCTGTCACTACGGTAGATGACAAAGTCACATCATCACAGTTTCTACACCTGACTTGGCCAATGATTCTGTGATCTTCAGCTTGTCCCTGACCTAAACCAGAACGGCAACACATTTTAGAAGTCACAGTATAAAGCTCAATAAGAGCCTCAAACCCTTCTGGGAGTTCAACACTAAAAGAAAGAGGCACAAAATGTTTCTTTCCAAATATTCTTGATGCTGCCTTTCAAGCAAAACCAGAGGGAGGCTCACGTTTACTTCAAAACACAGTAAGCACATTGAGGAAGGCAGCGATGTTCTTAACAGTTAGAACATTTTACCACGACACTAGAGATCCAGATTCCATTTTATCCAATAAGATACTCAAAGAGACAAACCTTACTACTTTAAAAAAAAACAAAACAAAAAAAAACCCTTTGTCATTAGTGATGATGGTGCAATTTCCTCCACGCAGGCTACAGAATAAAGTACTTGTATCTGTATTGACAGTACAATCCCTGAACTATGATCTTTCCTTTTTCCACCCAGTCTTACTGCTGCAAAAGGCTCATAATGGGGAGCAGCACTGATGGGACAAATCACAAGAAATTAAATTCAGCTCTGTGAATAGAAATTACCTAAAGCTGAAAAAAAAAAATCAGAAAAGCTGGAGATCTGGTACAGTATAAATAGGTGTAGGTGCTCTCAAAAGACTTGCAAGTGTTGCAAAATCTGATAAGAGCTTTTGCAACGACTACAACTTAGAATGCCTTGAAAAATGGCAGCAATTTTCTGTTCCCACAGGCTTTACATTAAACTATTGCACAGCATTCTCCCTGAACATGCCTGTTTAAGTAGCTTTACCATTTACCTACATTTATTTCATAAAGGATTTTTCAAACTTCAAAAGCCATTCTTTCTCCTTTTTCTCTTTGATTCTTTAATATTTTCTAATATATATAATAAAACTAAAAGAAATATGAACACTTCAAGCCACATATTTTCATAGCTTCAGTTTTCACCTCATTACATTATAGGGGGCTAATGCTTTCAAAGCCCTAAGAACATTCTACAAGCTTTAGATTATGAGGGAACACAAGATAAACCTGTCTTTAAAACTTTTGGTACCAAAATAAAGTTGGAAGAGGACTAATCACTGAAAGTTTAATTTTCCTTGACATCAGAAAACAAAAGAACCTCACACAAATAAAACATCCATATAATATCTGCATCTGAGGAAGCTCTGTGAGGATGTTTTCTACGTCCAAGGACATCACTTCTTTCACATAAACCTCTCTGCTCACCCTCCATTTCAACACTCGGCAGTTGCCATGGTTACTATTTCACATGGCCATCGTGTGAGTAATGGCCTCACATTCAGTACATCCCCAAAGGCTCCGAGTTCACAAAATGTTTCAAGAGTTGTGCAGAATTTTTGCCACGAAATTTCACTAAAAGATTAGCAGGTGCCAGGGCACATTCAGACAAACGTCTCTGTTTGAAGACTGGGTATTTTATTTGCTGAACTGGAAACCTTCAGCCACGTTGAAAGTGTACGAACCGAATGAAGGAACTGAAAACATGGCACAACTCATCAATTATATTCTGACAGCTTAGGCATGTAAATTTAACGATAATTCAAGCAGGTTTAGATAAGGAAGGTAATGCAACTGTATTCAGGTTTCTCTCTCCAAATTCCAGTAAAATCACATGAAGAAAAATCCTAAAACTTCCTAAACCACAACACTGCAAGCAGAACCTTGGCCTTCCTACAGCATGTACAGATTAACGTTCTCCACACAGCTTTAACACAGCTATCCAGAGCACAAACACAGGAACAGGAATCATTCTCCTAAGCTTGAAGGATGACAAAAACAAATCACAGTGAAGACAATCCAAAAGTCAGGTGTCACGCTCATAACAGAGAAGTCACTGAATTCTTACCTACTGTCCCATAACGAACAAATTAGATATACTGGATTTTTGCATGAGGTCTCATGGCCTTGCTCTTATAGAATATGGAATATAAAGAACTGTGCTTGGAGTAATTCTGAATTGCGTCTGAATTCTTCCATGTAACACAGATTACTGTCTATTGACTGCTATATAAAATTCAGGTACACACTGAATCTCTCCAGGGAGCAATACTTCCTAAAAGCAGAAATGGATCTGTGTTCAGTGGGCCCCTGCTATAAGTTTTCAAATAGGCAAAGACCCTTCTCCCTACATTTCACTTAGATGAAAGCACACACGTGATTATCAAAACTGTCCTAACTTCCAAATAGGTGATGGTCATAAAAAAATAAAGATTCCATAATTTCAAATACATCTTTTCATGAATTAGAAGAAACTACATCCAATCAAATTTGTTCTGCTCAGTTAGATCAGATGCTTTACATGTCACTTATTTTTTCTTTTGTCTTTCCTGCTCACCAAATCAAAAGAGAACATGACAAAATGACAAGAATCCATCTGGATTACACTGATCTGATGCAAACAGGCAAAGCAATCTAATGAACTTACAAAACTTCATATCCATCCACTTATCAGTGTACAATTTGTAAATCAGAATTTCGGTCACAGAGTATCACTAGCTCAACAGTTAATGCTAAGGACCGCCAAGTGTAAGGGTTATTTTCATATTCATCTTGTGAAATCCTGTGATCTTGCATATGCAGAGCAATACCACCCTGTCCCTTATCTCTTAAAAGTGTACTCTTATGTGAACATACTTGAAAATTCCATGTTGTTTTTAAACCTTAGATCAACAATGACAAAAAGCCATCTGTGACAACCCAACACTTTGCAATATATGCATTTATTTCCCTACTTAGTATGTTTGGCATCTTTCTCACCTATGCACAGCCAGATTTTTTTAAGCTGCTCTTCTGATGACACTGATCTTGCTATGCCTGCTGATCTCAGTTTTTTCCAATGTAGACAGAGAAAGAGTAACTAGAAGGGGTCTTCTCTTTCCAACATTTCCCACCTTGGCCTGCCATGAAAACAAGAGCACTCTGGAAGATCAATGGATGGTCTAGAGCCAGATGAAACAGATGCAAGTACTTCCCATGAGCCTCAGAACTGAGGAAGCCAGACTTCTGCATCTGTTGACTGGCTTTTTAGGTGAATTATGCTATTATCACACCATCACTTTCTGAAAAATATCTCTATACACAGTCTGCCGCACTGGTATACGTACTTACAATCCTTGCTCACACTAACAGTTCCTACCAATCAAGAGCTCCTCCTAAAATCAACCATGATCAACAACGAAAATGACCCAAAGTGTCAGGCTCAAAGGGCTGTGGATCAGCAGCAGCCAGTCCAGCCAGAGGTCACTCACCAAAGGCACACCCCAGGTGTCAGTACAAGAGCAAATACTGCTCAACATGCCCTTCAGTAACTTGCAAGGTGGCACAGAGCGCACCTTTAACAACTACACAGATAATGCAAAACTAAGAGAAGCTGTTGATACACCAAAGGGTTGCACAGAGCCTGACAGGCTGGAGAAACGAGCAAACAGCAACCTCATGAAGTTCACCAAGGGGAAACACAAGGTCTTGCACCTGTGGAGGAATAACCCCAGATACCAGTACAGGCTGGGGGCCAACTAGCTGGAAAGCAGCTTTGCAGAGAAGCAGCTCTTGCCAGTAGCGCCCAGGCACAAGACACAGGTAAACGGTCACAAACTGACATACAGGAAGTTTCAGTAAAACATTGGAAAAATCTTTCTAACTGTCAGGTTGGTCAAACACTGGAAAATGCCATCCAGGCTGCTTGCGGAGTCTTCATCCTTGGATATGTTCAAAAACCTGACCTGACACAGCTCTGTGCTAACTACTCTAGGTGATCCTGCTGTAAGCAGGAGAGTTGTGCTGGACAGTCTCCAGAGGTCCCTTCCAACCTCAACATTCTTTGATTTTGTTAACCTGGCTTTAAAACACAGAACTCACTTGATGTTTCTCTCCTACACCGAGAATTAATGTGCCTACACAGTATTTTGTTACGGTCCACTGTTGTTATGTAGTGTCAGCTTTATAAGCAACTGAACTACTAAATTCTCATTATCGTCTCATTGATTGTTGCTTTGAAAGCAACAGTTCGTTTATTCATCAGTACCACTAGTACCCAACTAATTGTCAAACAAAATATCTTTTCCCAATCCTGGTAAATTTTGCCTTTGATAAACCCTAATCCCAACCATCCTTATTCACTATACAAAACAGACATTACATTGTACTCAAAAAAAAAAAATTCTCAAAATTTGTCATTCTCTATGAAGTAAGCTGTACCTCTCATTTCATATTTATAAAAGGACTGTTTTACAATTTAAATGTTATATTACTCATCCGTAACCTCCTTTTATGTTCTGTTTTGATGCTTTGTGAATAGAATATTCATCTAGCACTTAATATTTAACCGAAGAAAACTCAGTTCTGCATGGCTCATGAACTTGAGAATTCACAGTACCTAGCTGTCAAGCTCTAAGGTGGAAATACTACACACGGAAGTACTACATGTACCTTCCTGCTCCCACATAGAATTACAGAATCATTAAGGTTGGAAAAGACCTCAAGGATCATCAAGTCCAACACAACACCACCTAATTCACTAAACCCCATTACAGACCTCATTCCATACACAACCAGAGGGAGCCATTCTACCTCTTCCTGAAACATTTCCTCCCACTTACGAATCCAGCTAGATTTTTTTTCTCAGTTGAAATCATCACTAGCTTATTTTTCTTCTGCTCAATTAATTTTAACCTAGGTCTCTCCCATGCTGTCAAGTCACTGGGGGGCTGCACAAATGATCCTTTTTCTAGGATCAAGGAATAAAGTTAACACCAAAAGGAAAGGGAGAGAGTTCTAGCGGTATTACTGACTTAAAAGTATTTATGAATCTACATTTTGAGAAACCAAAACAAAGTATAAGATAGAGTGAAGGACACATGACCAGTGACAGGATACATGGACTTCACCAGGTCACAGGGGATCTGGTGCTTATTTCCTTATGATGATTAAATACACTGGGAATATTTAAAGAATAAGTTGCGAGGTCTCCTAACATAGCCTTTGGCCTCTCTACGATGATTTCTGCAAAGAAGAAATGTGATTTGTTATCCGTGATGCTGCTGCTCAGAAATAGCACTGGCACATTTAGATGACTGGCTATCCTACAGCACCTCACTGCTAAACCGATTAAGTCTTATTAAATAACTTAAGGACAGCACAATTGGAGTTCCCACACATTTAAAGATGCACTTACAATGAAAATGTTGCTTTAAAGTTGGAGCAAAAAGTTAAAGTGAGTGTCTCAGGTAATCCAATTTCTGAAATAGGAGAAACACGCAAATCACTCTCTTACCAGTAGTAGTCTCTCTGACTTAACATTTACAGTCTACAATTCAGTATGTTATATTCTCAAAACTTCCATTGCATAAAACTCTCTATTTTCTCTGCTAGAGAAGATCTATTCTTATGCCTTTACATCAATTAGACCAAGTCCCAAAACTATAATTCCCCTTGAAAATTTGTGCAACACATTTGTCAGACAACACGCACTCCCTGAATTCCTAAAGTGGTTGGCTAGTGTTGAGAAAAATCTTAACGTTCACCATTAGACCAGAAGCATTTTTAGCTTAAACTTTTAATTTTTCCCATTCTCAGGAAAAGAACCAAAACAACAACAAAAAGCAGCCCAGTTCTATTTTAATTATGCACAAGCAAGGTACGTCTCAGACATTTTTCCTAGTAAATACTCATGGCATACCAGCATTTCAAACCACTGCTACATAGCATGTATTCTACCTTTCATAAAATAAAGTTACTATTCAGCCACTGAAAACAATACAATTGCCAGTTTGTCAAGTTCTGAACACCAAGAGGGCTTCAGCAGAATTGAAACAGGCTCTTAAAAGCTACAGAAATTAAAAAAGGTAAGCTCTGCAATTCAAAGGAAGACTGGCACTTGTTTCTCTGCTTCTTGCAGAAGTGTGCAAGTGAATACTGTAATGGCATATCAAATTTACCAGAGCTTTAAGGGGATTTACCTATACTACCCCTTTAAAATGAAGCCATCAAGTACACTAAGAAGGCTTCCAAATTAATATATCATGGTTTTCTTGAAAATGAGATAGAACGAAATCTTCTAAAGGGCAAACGGAATGAAAATACGACAAGTTTTGCACACAGCAGGCTTCCCCCATGCCCCATCCCTGCACAGAAAGTTCCTTTTTACTGGTCTCAGACCAAGCATGAACTTTCAGCCACCCTCTAGTTTGTAACAAACTCTAGGGAGTTCCTTCTCAATCTTCCAGAAGACTAACTACCTTTAAAACTTGAACCAACAAACATACAGCCTGCCTCCTTCTCAAAAGCCAGCATGACCTCCTGTCTAAGCCTTCCCAACAGCTAAGTCACAGTTTCCAACAACCTGCTCCATCCAGCAGTACCACAGCCTATCCCCAGGAAACTGAGGGTTGCTGCTTGATGGGAAGGAGCAGTCCTCCCTTCCTCCCCAAGATTTCTACCCAATCCATTTTTTACCATCTGGAGGAAGGCAGCCCTCTTCCACACTGCTGCAGCTACACCCTTCCCAACAGAAAAGGATACAGAGCAGGTGATAAACTGGAAACGAACTACACAGACCATGCATCACACACGCAAACGCTTCAGTGGTTGGGTAGATAACACCTCTGCAGATGTGCAATTTTGGAATGGCTTGAGGTTAAGTTCTCATGAAAAACATCCGATTTCTATAGATTCCTTTCCACTATCTAAATAGCATTTGTTCTCTGTTACTTACTCATATTTTTCCAACACACTCTGCCTCACTGAAGCACTACACGCTGGCTAACATACTCTTGAGGATCCCATAGTGGAAGCTGGGAGGCTTTTGTCATTAATTACTTCAGATATCGAGTTCTGCATCTCAAAGCTCAGCATCTCAAAGCTCTATTACTGTGCTGCACTTAAGTAAATATCCCCAAGACACATCATCAAACATATTTTCCACATCATCTGTAGAGGCTGAAAATTGCCTTCCCATTATATTTCACTTGAAATGGAACTGAATTGAGAAAGGAAATTATCATCTTATTCCAGGTCCCTGCTGAGATGTCAAACCACAGAGAAAAAAAAAATGACCCTTCAGAAAAGAAAAAAAAGAAAAAAAAAATAAAGAAAACAAAAACAAATGAAAAAAACCACCCACTAGCATAGTTATCACTAAAGCAAAGCCAGCTGGAATGTTGATGGAAAAGGCCTATAGAGTCCATATGTATTTGGCATAGTATCGTGTGCCAGCTTTCAGTCCACCACTTTAGGTTGTCTAGTTTAAGTATAGCTACAAGACTGCAAAAGAACTCTGGAATAAAAAAAACATCATTAACAACTCCACTCCAAAAGCAAAGGAAAGTTGCCTGTCCCAGGAAATAGGTTTATCTGGGTAAAATCAAAGTTTTTCAGTCGTAAAAGGCTCTAGCATATACTCCTGACCTACCTAGAAATCAGCAGAACTTTCTCACAGGCATGTATGAACTCAGCCTTTCAACAAATGCACAGTGAAAAACCAAGTCTTCTCTATCAATAACAAGAAGAAAGTCAGTGCACAAACTTCTTCCATAAGGAAGGAAAATGAGATGTTAGTCACCTGGCACACTAACACCCTCAACTACTACAGCGATACGTTTGCAGAATACAACACCTAGTTCAATTGCCAATACAGTTGGTTTTAACACCAAACACAGAGCTTGAAATCTTTGAGGAATAAATGGATATTGAATGAAAAACTAACCTACTGAAAAACATTAAATGGAAGAAATAACAAACCACGTCCCGGGTACTGTTTAATCTAACTCCTGTTTCTAGCTATTTTCACTATAAATCACTTCATACACAAAGGACAACTAATGACAAATGGAAATAACCAACATTCATGTCAATAAGAAACAAGACGAATCTAAGGATATGAATTGTAATAGCATTCTTCTTTTAACCTTTTTTTTTAAATGCTGACAACAGACTGACTGACTTGTCATGACAAAACCAAAATCTCACATATGGCTTGTTGTGACTTGATAAATCTCCAACAATTAAAAAAAAATAAATAAATAAAAAACCACAAGAATTGACACATACTGGTCCAGCAGGCAGCTAGCATTTGATGGCACAGTCTAGGTACAGCCCAATAGCTTCTTTTGTCCTTGCTTCCATTAGCTGAGAAGGACCTCATTTTGCCGTGTATAGTTTTCTTTGGGGTACTTTTTTTTTTTAATTTCTATTCATTCAGATCCATGTTTTAATTATCACAAAAACAAGAGCTCAAATATTTCAGTTCTTGTTCCTTTGCAAGTTAAAAAATAAAGATAGTATCTATAATTTGTTTCTTTGCTGCCTGGTAGATTAGATCCATATAAACATGTTGGAGAGTAGTGTAGGGGAGAGGGACCTGGGGGTCCTGGTGGCCAGCAGAATGACCATGAGCCAGCACTGTGCCCTCGTGGCCAAGAAGGCCAATGGCATCCTGGGGTGTATCAGAAGGGGGGTGGTCAGTAGGTCGAGAGAGGTTCTCCTCCCCCTCTACTCTGCCCCGATGAGACCTCATCTGGAATATTGTGTCCAGTTCTGGGCCCCTCAGTTCAAGAGGGACAGGGAACTGCTGGAGAGAGTCCAGCGCAGAGCCACGAAGATGATGAAGGGAATGGAGCATCTCCCTTATGAGGAAAGGCTGAGGGAGCTGGGTCTCTTTAGTCTGGAAAAGAGGAGACTGAGGGGTGACCTAATCAATGTTTATAAATATGTGAAGGGTGAGTGTCAGGAGGATGGAGCCAGGCTCTTCTCTGTGACATCCAGTGATAGGACAAGGGGCAATGGGTTCAAGCTGGAACAGAGGAGGTTCCACTTGAATATGAGAAAAAACTTCTTTACAGTGAGGGTGACAGAGCACTGGAACAGGCTGCCCAGAGAGGGTGTGGAGTCTCCTTCTCTGGAGACATTCAAATCCCACCTGGATGCGTTCCTGTGTGATCTGATCTAGGTGTTCCTGCTCCAGCAGGGGGATTGGACTGGATGATCTTTCGAGGTCCCTTCCAATCCCCAACATTCTGTGATTCTGTGAACATAACTGTATGGGGAGCCAAACTCTCACAGGACTAGTCTAATTAAGAAGTCAAATTGCTATGCTGATTACATACACTCTTTATGAACTTTAAAATCAATACTTCTCAGAGTAATCTCAAATCTTGAGCACGGTTTCAGGAAACAATTATGCTTTTTGGTTTTTTCAGAGTATCATAATTTTAATGTCAGAGAAAGACTTATATAGGGATTTCTTTTTTTACACATGCTTTCTAAAAGGATAGCTGCCATCACTTTACACGTATTTGCCATTACACTTATCAACTACAAAAAAAATGCTGTGAAATATTATATTTAGGGAAATCACAAAGATCAAGTCAAATACGTAGGAGAGCAAGCTGCTCAGGGAGCTTGTTGCCTACCCTATTAACCTACTGAGGGCTGGTTAAAGGCTTAAGGTAAAGAACTACTGCAGAAAAATTCTGCTTTCTTGCAGTAAACACATCCTTCATGATCCAAAGTTCTTTAGCCCTAACTTTCAGGCTTGTACAAAACACCCAAACTAGGGAAGACTTCAGCTGTTTTTCAAGTAAAATCTCCCAGGAGAGACACAGAACTACAGAAAAAGAGCAAGCTTTGCCATTCAAAAATCCTAACTCTTCCACAAATGCTGCTGTACCAGCAATCAAAACCATTGCAGGTGTCTGATCGGCACAAGGATTCACAGACAAATCATCACTATTGTCACTCCAGTTTCAAGTTTTTTGAGAAAAACAAAGAAAATCCTCCTCACATAGGATATTGATTCTAAAAAAGCTTTATATTTCACAACTACAGCTCTAAACATAAGCAGGACAAATCCAGCACAGAACAGTGACCTGTATTTCCAACCTGGCTCCCCAAAGGTCTCTATCAGTAACCATGGTATTTCACTGCTGAAGGGATAAAGATACTAATATGTGTCTTTTGCTTCTAACAGTATCACCGTTAAATTAACAAACAAAACTAAAACTTCATTCATCAGTCATCAGAACAACAGAAAAGGTTCAGGAAGTAACCTAAAGGAGCAACATATCTCAGAGAACACAAAGAAATAAGCTGATTATAGCAGGAAAGGACAACGGCCCTATACACTCCAACATTATGTACATCAAGAAGCATGGTCTGTTATCCAGGTACAAAGATTAGAAATAATAGTCTGAAATTTGGACAAAAATAAAAATGGGATGCCAAGGTAAACTCTCATATATTGATATTTATAAGGCTATAAAAATTGTTTCAAAGTATGTAGCTGAAACAGCTGAGACATTTAAACTGTAACGAAGCAAATAAATATACAACATACTTTTATGTCATACTCAGGAAAGTGCAAATTACAGCTTAATAAGTTTATTTTCCACCTTTGATGTCTACTAACCATTCCAACATTTTCTGCTACAGTAAATACTTGGAAAGAAGAAAAAAACCCCAAAATGTCATTTCCTTGTTCCATGAAACAATAAATCTCTGTTTTATTTCTAAGTATTCAAAAAGTTACGAATTAGAATAACACACATGCACTGGGAAAATGCAAGAACATTTATCACACTCAAACATTTACTACTCAGGCAGAAATTTTTCATTTGAAACATTCCAAGAACAGTATGTCATATTCTTTTGAAAATAAAATTACAATATTTTTAATTCATATAAAAGTAACTGAAAAAAACTTAAACATAAAAAATAGAAGTTATGGCTTTCCTTTCAAAATCCACAGGTCTGTGGGCTCACTATGTATTGAAACATGTGACAAAAAGGATTCAGGTGGGATCAAAAATAAAGTATTTTAGGTTATCCTGTTGTGCAAACTTCGGTGCCCATGTTATACAAGACAGTATTAAAGCACTGGATATCTGTAAGCAGGGGAATTAGCAGACAAGGTAGGAGATGGCATATTTTATAACTATAGACATGCAAATATTACTTTTTGTTTCACCAACAGGATAAAATAAACATAGACCATTTTTGGTCAGTTAGAACAAAAACATTAAAAACTTCTGGTTAACCAAAAGAATAAAAAAATTGTCTCTTTCCTCAGAGTGTTTCTTCAACATTCACCTTAGCACGCTATGTTTCAGTTTGGCATGGTGTAAGAAGGGACCGGTTTTTTCCAGAACCCAGAGGTAAACGTCAAAACTTTCTGCTATTTTCGACAAAGAAACATTAGATTTCAGCATTTTCAACACGAACTAGTCTCCTTTTTAGCTTGAGCCTTTTTTTCTTCAGGAAAACGTAGGCGGTTTTCTCACGGAATGAACAAATCAGCAAAGACAGAAAACATATGTCTAGTTTCAGTCAACTCGGATATGAATCCTATGAAAAAGTTACCCTTATCCTGCAGAACTATTGACTTCTGGAGTTCACTCAATTTATTTTTTGTGTACACTCCTACTTTGTCAGTGCAGCCACTTACAGGGAGGTGTCAAGCCTTAGAGCTATTGGAGTATTTAAGCTTTGTTTTGTTTTGGGCTTGTAAATTCTTTTTTGTTGTTGTTTTGCTTGTTGCCTGTTTAATAAATATTATTATACCTGCTGGTTGAAGTAGTCTCATTAATACAGGTTCATTGCACTGGCTTCTCAGTTAAGCACATCAGTACCTACCACTGAATTAACAGGGGTTTATTAGGAAAATTCCTTCAACACCACATGTCACATTATGATTGCAGGAATCTCGTATTCACAAATTCTGTATGTATCAAATGTTAAAACAGGAAAGGAGTTGTCATAATCTCGAATAAGGAGAAATATTTCCAAGAATGCAGATTGTAGGACATTTTTATGCCTATATGGGAACAAATTCTCATATGACATAGCTTTCATGCTGTGTCCTAGAACCACATGGTAAGTTTGAGAGACAAGTAATAAAATAAGGCACTAGCAGGAGGAAGTCCCCTGGCACACCAGCTAGAAACTTCTCTAAATTGTACAAGTTTTAGGTGCATCAATCAGACATTCCATTGTAACAGTAGCACTAAACGGTAACCATAATCCACAGAATTAATTGCTCATCATTCTACGACAAGTTCAGAGTCAGCCCATACAAGTTTCACTATTACCATGCTTAGAATTCACACTTAAATTTTTAACAAATTTTTTCCCACACCATAACTATTTGTAAAACCAAGACTTCAGTATTTCTTAACATTTTTATAAAAACAAGCCTAATTGCAAGCAACACCACTGTCTCACGCAGAACTTGCCACCAATTTGTTGCATTCCTATATTTATAATTCTCTTAATCTGCCGGGAATAATATACTCTAGAAATATGAAGGCAAAACTCTACCATGCAATTACATTGAATGAGTTTGTAAATAGAAAAATGCATTCAATATTACGTAGACTGCTGACAAAATAATGAGAGCTGAAGCCTGAACGGCAGGCATTTCGACCACGAAACTGTCACTAAATTCAGACATCCCTCAAGAGCACTTATCTGAGGGAGCTGGAGATGGAGTACCATACTTCAGGGACAGTCTAAAATGCACACAGCTAAACACACGCTATAAATTTAGCTGCAACAAAATTTTGGAAGCCAGGGAACTGAAACAGAACAGAAATGCACTAATCATACAGTTTTTACAGCATACAGGTCCAAGGCTGTAAGATTAACCCTGATGTGGTGCTTACGGTGTTCCACAGTGGCATAAGAACGAGAGCAACAAGATTCACCTTTCTCCCTCTGATCCACCTGGTTCTCCTAAGCCTAACTAGGGTATCTACAATTTGTGCTTGGGCTTATACTTTGATTTTATGGTTATCGCCACTTAGTAGTGTTGGTAACACTACTGATAAAGTTAGGACCGTATAAAACACTTCCTTGTTTTATTTTAAGGTTACTTTTCCACCATGGAAGAAAGTAAAACAATCCTACCATTCAGTCAGACAATTACCAGTGCAGTAAGCAGAATCAGGGGTCTAATTTCAACTAAAATTAATTCAGCAGACCTCTCTCTGAATTATTTACCGAGGCACTTCCATTAAACTCATCTACAAAGCTAGATGTGAAAAAAGATTTTCACAACCAAGCCCTGTGAATTTCACCAGACTTGCAGGAAAAACAAAAACAATTGCTGCCAAAGACCTGATTCTGATAAAGTTCTTCTTATATATGAAAGATCAAAGTTTCTCAGAATAACATCTTATTTGAATGTTTTTGCCATTGCTACCAACTTTATCACCTTAAAATGAGACTAAACAAAAAAAAACCCTATCAAAAGTATAATGCTTTCAAAAAAGTGTTCTATTATATCACAAAAATGAATATATATTGAAAGTAAGTAGCCAAAAGCAGAATAATAGCATCCTATTCTTGGAACCGAGCACTTTTATTTTTATTTTAAATAGCTGCAATGTAGCACATACAATCTAGGGGAGAGGTGGAGAAAAATCACCAGCGATTCTCTGTCCCCTGAACAATAAGTAATTGGACCCAGAAGCTGAATAGTACAGATTAGCATTAAAATACCAGTCAATTATTACTAGCTGTAATATAACATTCTGAATGGGCAATACTCTGAGCAGATACATGCAGAGTTAACTAGAGCATGGAGGCCAACAGATGCCTGAATAAAAAGAGCCAGGGACTCCTGTTAATTTCAATTAGTGATGCATTTCACTCTCACCTCTTACATTCTTCAGATCCCTGTACTATTTCAGCATGACAACAAGGATCTACAAATACACGATCACAGTAAAGAAGAACTCTGAAGATGTCCACAACGCTTAATTTTTTTTTTCCCCACCAAGGCAGGAGTTGTGTTCAGAAAGAAAATGGATAATCGATTGTGACGGAATAGGGACAAACTTGAAGTATCCTGTAATTATTGCCCTATTCCTGTGAAATGCCACATCTTGTAGACCAGCTATAAAAGGCTTGGAATGGAAAACATTGTTATTTTAACTAAATAACAGGGGTATTAAGTTGAATGAAGTTTTCTAAGTACATAGTCTCAGCTCTCCGGTGTCTGCATTAAAGTCCCAGGGGAGTGTTTGGCCTCTGACTGAATTTTGGCGAGAAGGAAAATTTCAGCAAAACATTCAGTGTTCTTGGACCCAAATATAAGTGCTCAAAGTAAGTTTGTATTATCAATTGCCTTAATAGCATGACAGCATTGACCAGCTATGATATGCTAAGAGAGATCAGAGAGGCAGTGAAGGGAAGGAAATACAATGGTAATGGCAGATTCCCATGATTATCAGGCAAGTATCACACTGGGACACAAAGCAGAGAAGAAACTTTTAGTGCTACAATAATAATTTAATAGAGACCTGGTTAGGGAAACTATTAGTAATGCAGTCCCAGACTTAATATTGAATAGTATGCAGGATCTTGTTCAAAATTTTTCTATGGAAAGGCACTCTAATAACACATTCGGATTCAACATCCCTATAGGAGTTACAAAAGCCAGAAAATCCACCACAATTGTATGCAACTTCCAAAAGAAAAATGACACAGAAATGAGAGAGCCTATTAAAAAGAAGATAAAAAGAACTGCTAAAAGAATTAAACCCCAAAGATATCATGTACATCACTGAAAGACACCATACTGAAAACACAATGCAGTGTACATCACTTATTAAGAAAGGCTTGATTAGAAGTTAAAAGGAAACTGACTTGGAGAACCAGGCTAAGAGGAGCTTTCAGAAACAAGAGAACAAAATAAATCCAATCTTTGAAAAGCTTAGGTCATCACAGAATCACAGAATGTTAGGGATTGGAAGGGACCTCGAAAGATCATCTAGTCCCATCCCCCTGCCGGAGCAGGAACACCTAGATCAGATCGCACAGGAACGCATCCAGGCGGGCTTTGAATGTCTCCAGAGAAGGAGACTCCACACCCTCTCTGGGCAGCCTGTTCCAGTGCTCTGTCACCCTCACTGGAAAGTTTTTTCTCATATTCAAGTGGAACCTCCTATGTTCCAGCTTGAGCCCATTGCCCCTTGTCCTGTCACTGGATGTCACAGAGAAGAGCCTGGCTCCATCCTCCTG
>WKFP01015114.1:382381-392700 GCA_011057875.1 Pterocles orientalis
GGTAAAAGATAATTAAAAAAATCAATGTAAAACTTCTACTATGTGTACCCGTGGGAGCATCTATCAATGCTACGCCAGTTTTCTTGTCTGGATACAAATAACAAAAACAAACAAACAAACATCAGAACAAAAACAAAAAAACCCACAAACCCAAAAACCAACCCCAAAACAAACAACCAAAAATTCCCAAAACCTGAGTACTTCAGCCAAGCAAACAGATTATTTGGGATTCCAGAAGAAAACAAATACAAAGCCAACAAAATGCTATTTTTCTTAAACCAACTGATAGCAAGCAAACCCACAGAGAAACTTTTGGTACATAAGCCCTTCATGAGGTCAGAAAAATAGAGCAAATGTCAGCATCTCATTGGAAGAAAAGCGCAAACAATTTACAAACACAAAATTACTTCTGAGGAAGTTAATCAATCTTCTGAGCAGTTTGCAGTAGCACCTCAGTCTTTTGCAAACAGAGACACTCCCATTAGCACCTACAGTGAGATCATCTCCTTGTCAAGAAGAGCTGGTAAACACGGGCTTGTTCAATGAGTACTATGGCAACCAAAACCGTACTTCTGGTACACTGCTAGTTAATAAATATCTTTTTTATTTCCTCCACTGAGAGCTGGATGGTTCCATGACACAACAGGAAAAGATCCTTCACTTCTTCATGTATGGCCCGAACACATACTGGTTACTCAATTGTCCTGTTCCGAATGGAATAACACATAAGAATATAATGCTGATTTAAGGACTCATGAGCAAAATCTGTAGAGACTTAACACGTCCCTGCCTGTGGCAGTGGGGCTGGAACTCGATGGTCTTTAAGGTCCATTCCACCCCTAACCATTCTATAATACTATGACTTCTTGTTTCTGAAACAACAAAACGATTTGAAAATTATAAATACATTTACCTCATGATACTTGCAAGGCCAAAAATGGCAGAAGTGCAGTTTTACATCTTACCTTCTCCAAAATGTAGGCGCTTCACTCAAGACCGCAGTGAGTTTCTCTCTATGCCCAGGAATCCCCTCTGTTGAATAGGGGCAACCACTCCATTTTTAAAACTACCATAAGAACCCTGAAGACAGACGTACCCACCCTCACTTCACACAACATCTGGGCAACACAACTTGTCTAGCTTGCAACATAAACATGTTCAACTCCCTCCTGAACTTGAGGGGACTATATCCATGTTACCCACATCCTCGCAGACTCTTTTACTCACCAAGCTTTTGAAAATGTGCTAGGAAAAATTCAAAAAAAAGAAAAAAAATAAAAAGAAAATAAACTGAGGCAGGCCAGCAAGAACAGGGCTAGCTAGACCTGAGTAGAGTATGAATCATAAAAGACAGGAATTACAAGTTGCATATCTTAATCTGAAGATTATTTACAGATTCTTACTTCACTAAGTAACACTTGCCCAAGAGTCAGGCGTTTTCTGAAACAGTAAAACAAGAACACATGGCTGAAGACCAGGATATTTAACTTGTTTCCTATAACAAATACTACTGTCTTAAGCAGACACTAGCTAGTACTCTTTTCAAGTTCAGAACCTGTGCATTCAAAACAGGACCTCAATAGGTCTCATTATGGCCAAAATTAATGTTAAAACCAGCAATTATCAGTCTGTTGCTCTTGCTAGTCTCTTACATCTTTTCCAATCACAATATTACACTCTCCTGTTCTATCTGGACGGCACCCTCAGCAGAAGAAATGGCTTAAATGAACAGCAGAAGTTCAATTGGGAGAAACCTCAGTAAACTTGAGGAGTGGGCTAACCTCACGAGCTCAACATAAAAAAGTAGAAAGTTTAACACCTGCAGCACCGCAATTCTGCAGGGTAAGCCAGCAAAGGCTGAACAGGTCCCAGTGCTTATGTTGGACACCAAGTTAAACACCAGCCAACTGTGCTCTCTTGTCATGAACAAGGCAAATTACACTCTGAGCATCATGAAGAGACAACAGGGCTCACAGAACAAGAAACATTATTTTCACCTTACACTTCACACTGATGAGGCTGGAATACTACAGAGACGGTTTTTGCACCCCCACTTCAAGAGCAACATGGGGAGAGTTCAGCAGCGGACTGTCACGTTAGTAATTAAATTGTCCTTATCTCAACCCATGGGTCCTCTTTGCCATTTACCTCTTTAATTCTCTCCCCTATCATTGGGTGGGGGCAGGGACTGTGTGAGCGGGTGTGTGTGGTTTGGTCCCCAGTCAAGGGCCAAACTCTTCTCAGTTGTGGTAGACAGCAAAGCAAGGGGAAACAGCCCCAAACTGGCATTTCGGAGATTCAGGCTGAACATCAGGGAGACAACATTTCCCTGCGTGGGTAATGCAGCCCTGGGTCAGGTTGTCCATGCAGGTTACAGAATCTCCACATCCATGAAGATGTCCAAGACCAGCCAGAGCCCCCAGGAACCTGATACACTGCTGGCCACAGCCCAGCTCTTCCAGAAGTTTGGGCTAGATGACTCCAGAGCACCCTTCCAACAGATATGTCTGTGATGCAGTACAAGTGCTTCATTGGCTGCTTTTATTCTTGGTTAGGGTTTCTTCCTCCTCATTGTTGCTCTGTACAGTCACACTGATTTCTTTTTCCCTTAATCCATATGCTCCCAAGAACAAGTAAAACAGAGGAGCAGGTGGCACTAGACTGCCTGAGTATGAGCTAACCATGAGTGATCTTAGGGTGGAGGCCAAAAGGTTCTGAAGCTACAATTGTTCCCTTGGGGGGATTTTTTTCCTCTAAACACCAGATCTCCCTGGTTTTCCTGTGTAAATGAAAAACTGCTTTAATCCAATGCCACACGTTTTGCAAATGGAGTGTATGAAACCTCACCAATAATATGAGAATGTAAGAGGTTGTAGCAAATAACTGAATAAATTTTTGCCCTTTTTTTTTTAAATCAATGTGGTCATCTTGTATCTTTGTTCTTTCTTATCCGTATTTATCAATCTGTCTCTCAACTAGATTGCAAGCTTTCCAGGTTGAAAAAGTCCTTCTTGTCTAGGGGGGGTTTTGTGGTTGATGCTTTCAGTTGGTTTGGGGTTTTACACCTTTCAGGTTTTTTTAAGGTACTGACCCTTACAAAAACTTACAAGCTTCAAAATAAATCAAATTCAAAACCCCAAAATGAAATGGCTATGACAAAAAGCGGACATTTGGCTTAAAAAGGCAGGATGTAGACAAAGAAAAATCCTCAGTAAATTGGCTTGGTATTTATGCAGTCTTTAGCCCTTTATTCTAGTCCAAAAGCTCTTCCCTAATACTGAGAATTTATCAAGAAATATGCTCAAAGTAGTAAAGCAGTCACATGATATAGCTGTAGAGAGACATAAAAGCTTGTCTATTCTGCAGAAAGAGCTGTCATTAGATAAGCAAAGAAGAACAGCACAAAGAATTATAACTTTGCTTGTACCAATTTCCTCAGAATCTATTATTTTAATCCATTACACTGAAAGACACTATTAAAGCTGTAGTTACATCTTCTGATTTGAGAAAACACTTACAGCAGAAAAAAAAAAACTTGCAGACCAATGAAGCAATAAATAATTTGACTTATAAAAAAAAGCCAGAGGATCTGAACAAAACAATCCATTTAAAATTAATTAATTGGAAGCTATGACAAAAAAAAAATTGGCAAAGAAAATTTCAGTTTCTTTTTATTAAAGGAGGATAGACTCCAGGATTAGGTTAATTACTGATCAAGAAAAAGGCTCCAATGCTTTATTAGCTAAACTCTTCACTGTAGTACAAAAGCATTCATTGCACCATATTATGTGGCTTACCTCTGTTACCAGAAAATTAATTCTAGCTATCTCAGTAAGGATCTTACTCCTTGTGTCCATTTATTTTCCAGCCTGGCAGAAAGAACATTTAGTACAGGAAATTATCAGAATCAGAAACAGAATGAAGCATTTTTTCAGAGAATAAACATTCCTAAAGCAGAAAAAGACTACTACTGTTAATTGAGAGCTAAGCTGGAAAATGCAGAGACACATCTGTGGGTCGTTAATGCGAGGACAATAACAAGACTGAATGCCTACCTAAAATACATTCATACACCAGCTTTAGGACACTGCACGGAACCACAGGAGTATCAGCAACAACTTCTGAGGGTGCCAGAGGACTGTCAACAACTGAAAATAATTAACATATAATTTCAAGACTTAATATGCATAAATCAGAATTACACTTTGTCCATACAAAACCCCTGGAGTCCCTACTCACTTATATGAAAAAGTAAAGTTGTCAGCAGCTGAAATAACTACTGTGTCAACCTCACTTAATATTTGAGACTTCTTTTAAAGTGACACACAACTGTAAATTCCCCTATTATCCTCCAGTAACTCTATATAGAAAAAAGCACTTTAAAAAAATCGCACCAAAAAAAAAGGTTCCCTATTGGAGAGATACCTAATCTGCACCGTATCTACTTGTAGTAAAACAAAAACAAATGAAAAGCACATTCAGAGTCACCCCAGGTTATGTTCTGCACACGTGCCTGTCCTGGGTTAAGCTGAGACAGAGTTCCTCCCATTCGCCTACAGAACAACTGCACTTGGATTGCAGCAGTGCAAAATAAGAAGCGTTTTCAAAAACATGGTATTCTTTTTTTTTCTGTCAAGAGATAAAGTAATGAACATTGTTCCTAGTCCCTTTAAAAAAATATAAATCAAAGCTATATGCAATCTTGAGTATATTATTATCTCTGCATATTCTAATAACTGAACAGAGCAGGCATATAAAATAAAATTGAAATCACAAACAGCAGAGAATCTCAGAAGATTGCCATCCCTTGCAAACCACAAATCTAGATGGAAATCAGATGTCCTTTTTGCAGGGAACTTTTCAGTTAACCATCACATAATCTGTTCAGAGACAAAACATCTCCAAAGAGCATGCTGCAAAGGAGCAGATTATGATAAATAAAACCAGTTTGAATTCCATAACTTAATTAAAACATCTTAATTTCACTCCTGAATAAACACCCTCCATAATTTTTTGTTCAAATACTGTATCGTTTGTTTACTTGTCTCATACTAACAAACACATTTTGAAAATCACTTATGCTGCTATCCATGAAAGTCAGGCTACTGTATATCTCCTTAAAATTATCAAGAAAAAAAGAAAAAAAAACAACCTAGTAATGTTATCATTTTCATGTTCCAAAGCAATTTTAAAGGAGTAAGTCAAAACATTACTCTACAATCTGTTGCATAATAATAAGAGCAATAAATTGCATACATTATCATAAAACCACAATCCTGTTGCAGTTGTATTTTATAATGGAGTCCAATTTTCTCTAAATTGAGATGCTGTGCTGACTCAATTGAAGTTTAAATCATGACGGATGATTTCTGATACACACGCACAATAAGAGGAAGTATGCCACCCACAAACAATTTTCATGTTTGAAAAATAACAAACGGCTTGTGAATATGAATTAAGATATATTCTTTAAAAAAAAAATTGGAAGATGGGATTAAAGAGATGAGAATGTGCTGGTACTGCCAGACAAGGATTGCCACTTTCTTAAAACTGAAGGCTGAGATAATTATACGACGCTGAAATTATTAGAAACATTAGCAGTAGCTAGACTTCTACGAACTCAACATTTTAGAAACTGAAGTCCAATTTGAATAATCTACTGATCTTCCAGTACATATTTTTTATGGAGAAAGATACTACTTCTAAATGTGTTCTTCCTCTTTCCAAAATACATTATCAGCAAACTCTGTGCAAGCCACCAACTTAGCAGGATTTTAACCATTTGGAAGTATAACTGTTTTAATTTAAGACAATCTAAAGGATCTGGCAGTGACTACAAGATGATTGTCTTGTGCTTAGAATTATCATTCAAATGTGATGTACTTTATGACTTCTGCTTCACTGAATACAGAAGAGCAGCTCAGCTCTCTCTGGAGGTCATGCCAGAGGAGGAGACCATTACTCCAACAGCAACAGCAGCATCTGCCCCTCGCCCAAGTTTTTCCATGAAAGGGACTGCACTGCACTGCAATCAAATCAAAGGCAACCATAGGAGCTTTATACACATGGAGAAAATTGCTGCCCCAGACCAACCCTCTAGCCTGTGGATGTCATTCTGTCTCTCCATTTTTGAAGAACATTTGCAAGAAGGCTTTAACCAGGAAAATTTTCATATCCAAGAGAGAATTTTTTGGTCAAAACTACAGTTTGACACGCTAGGCAAAATCCCACAGATGAGGCATTCAGTTGGGTTACCAAAGAGCCAGAAAAAAAATTCCTGTTCTGATTTCTAAATGAAACTGAATCAGCTTTTGGCATGCAAAGTGAATGACCTCATTTTATAAATACTATCTACCATGAAACAGCTTTAGCTTCACAGACATACATTTTCAGAGATAAGTTACCCAGTTCCTGATAAAACAGAATGAATGCATTTATAAAATACTGAAGACACTCTCAAGGACAGGAATATTGTTGTCGGTATTCTAGGTAAAAACATCAACCTAAAAAAATTATAGCACAAAAATCCTTACATTCTAACCTTAGACTATATCACACTTAACAATATAAAATATTAGAAAACTGCTTTGAGTCAGATTTATTGAAAAATTAGTTTACATAAACTCTTTTTTTTTTTACTATCAGTTTCCTATGGAAAGGAAGTTTCACATTTAAACAGGGTTTTATACGTAGGTTAGTCATGGCAGAATGTGACCTTTAATCTTCATTGTTTTTAAATGTATTCCTTGCTGGATACCTAATGTCACGTATACATACAAATCAAGTTTGAATGCTTGAGTTAAATTGAATTTTTAAATTATATTTTTGCAGCTTTCTAGCTTTTAAAGCATTTCATAAATTGTTAAAGTTATGAGGGTCTTCAGGAAAGTCCCCTCCTACATTAAGGCTCCATAGCCCAAAAGCCTACTTTGTTCTTTGCTCAAGTTCTGTTTCATCCAGCACATAGCCTGGGAACCATACAGAGATAAAAATTACAGAGAGCGGGTGGTCAGAAACTTTCATTCACAGTCCTGCTGTGAACACGATATATGTCAGGTATCGGGGGACCAAATGACAAATGAAGCCAGTATCATTAAGACTCACTCTCTGGCACAGGAACACTTTCTCTGTTTCAGTCTTTGGAGACAGCTACTCTAAGCCTATACATTGAAAGAGCAAAAACTTCTGTTTAATGCACTGGAGTATTAGAGCGAAAAAAATTAACTTCCATTATGTGATCATACTCAACACTTTCACCTTTGGACGCTTTTAAATAAAAATAGCTCATTAATTATTATCACACCTTTATAAAATGGCAACTCTGCTTCTATGAGACTGAACCTCTATCACCCGTTTCCATGAAGTCAAAGAAATTGAATCAAGATAGCACTGCAAATGGAAATCAATTCCAGATGTGTTAATTAACCTAACTTCTAATCTTCAGGGAAGATATATTTTACAGGTTAGAAGGTGCTTCTATAAACAAAAGTTTTTATATTATACAAAGCCAACACACAGGCTTTGTACATCATGGATTTCAATCCAAAATTCAGAATTGCTGTACAGGATCAGGAAAACATGATTTGGTGACAAATGAGTAAAAACAGAGGATGCATATCAATAACATGAACAGTGTCAATGATGTCTCCTCCTTTCATCTGCTTGGTAAAGATTTAAAATCTATCCATGCTTCTTGGTTGAGCAACAGAAGCTATGCACATGTGGAGAATATGCCAACAATACTACCATGAAAAACAGCTGCTCTGACAAAGTACCTCTACAAACCATTAATGTAGACTCATCTATTTCATATGCATGTTATGATTCAGGGGGATGAAATGAACACCTTAAGTAGACTACTGTTGATGTTAAATCAGATTTCTCGAGCAGAGTAAGTTTTCGATTCATCCTTTTTGTCTTCTTCCCAATTCCCAATCTAACAACTTGTCAAAACTTAATATTGATTCTACAGTGATGAAAATCTTTCTGACAGCTAGATAAAATAGTTGACATTTAAAGTTATACTGCAAAAAATAGCCTTTTGCTACCTATTTTCTCCCCTATTTTCCTCCTTCAATTCATCTTTTTCCTCAAATATCAGAAGTTATGGGCTTTTACACATCTTAATTGCACTTAAAGCAATTAATCAGCTATGTAATACTATGTGTCAAAACAGAATTTGTCACAGGATTAAGTATATTTAGAATTCCATTCAAAATACACATACACCTCCATGTATTTGAAAGGAGCCACCATACTCTAGTTTGCCATAATGTCTTTTTCATCAGAGGCCAGAATTTTTTTCTCCTGGTATTCTAGACAGTCTGCATACCTGGCAGTCATTTCTACAAGTACTACACAAATACCCTACAGTGCAGTCATCCTACATTAAATTAATTCCTCAGAATAAATGAGTGTAATGAATAAACAAACATTTTGAAGTCCTTCAACAATTCATTCACAGTATCCTAACTATCCTGAAACTACACTGCAGATCTTATGTTTTCAGACTTTTCAGAATGCATTTTCATCAAAGCTTTTGTGCTACACCACCACAAATTGTAAGGCAGTAATAACTGCTACCCTGAGACCTGATCAGAAGCTCACCAAAGCAACAACCTTCGACAAACTTCACTGAGGTTTGCATTGGCCAGCAGTGCTGCTGGCATACTCCGTACCACTGCGGTACATCCTTATTTCTTAACAGCAAAGATTTTTACAGTGCCCTTTGACCTTAACCAATAACAGAACACATACTCTATTTCTCTATGGGGAGGTGTGAGTGAAGGACATAAAATATATAAACAGTTACTGTATTTAGAGGCATGACAGCAACAAAAACTCATAACTTTTTCTGCTAAGCTTTCACAGTACTGCCCAAGCTGTCTTCAATTACCAGAGAAATAAGAGGCATTTTTCAGACAAATTTTGTTTAAGCTGTTAAGCAGCCCATTATTTTCACTGGCTGATATTCACCCCTTGAAAAAGAGCATCAAACAGCCCTTTAAAATGTAGGTTATCTTGAAGACACTTATCTTGGCAATATACACACACACATTCAGGTTTTAAGTTACTCTAAAAAGTATGACTGTAAAAAGTAACAAACTCTATCATAAAAACATCGTTCAAAGCCTAAACTATTTCTTTCCATGCAAGATGTTTTTTCCCTCCAGAGGCTAAAAACTCTCCTGGTTTTTATAGTCAGTGAAACCAAAATATAGTCCTCTATTCCAAGATAAATTTCAATACATCACTTATAAATTACACAGAAAAATTATAGATCAGAACTTGAACTGTATTTCCTCCAATGGAAAAAAATAAAAAATTGTACCTAAAGAATCAAAATTGAAAGTCTTAGTGTAGCTATAAACTTTTATACTGATATTACTTTCCTTCTGTGAATGTATATAGCTTCTCATTATAACACCAATACGAATGAGACCATACACTAACTTCATTACCTTCAAAACACCTGGATAATTTAGCTCTAGTTTTCAGTGTAAATTTAGGAGATTGCACATATCAAAGATTATTGTGATTTGTTTTCATTATCATATTCTTAAATGAGTTGAATGGCCTAACAAGTAAAAAACAGCCAAATTCATTATTGAAAAAGCAGCCAAACATATATTTTGGTTAATCTACAAAAGTATTTAGTCTCCCATCGGTTTCAGGAAAACTACCTTTTATTCCTGGAGAAGCCATAAATAGTATCTCTATCAGAATGGCCATTTACGACACTCAGAAGACTTTAACATTTTATGGAAACACACACACAAAAAATGAAGATGGAAAAGGAGTGTAGTTTCATACATTACTAACTACATTAAATTTCAGATGTTCCTAGGAAGCCAAACCATTAGCAGAGCACTTGCTTTCTGAATGCTTTAGAAACTGAACTGAGAATTTTCACTCGAAAACTGAAGAGTTTTGAATATACTTCTCCAAATACATTTAGAGACACATATAGAACGTGCCTCATAGTAATCAATATTCAACTTACACTTGAATGTCTTTAAAAGACAGGCCTCTTCACTTTTTGGAATAGATCTGCTGCAGTAACTCTGCCAAGTGAAATTTTCTATTTAAGCAATGGCTTGATCATAGAATCATAGAATGGTTTGGGTTGGAAAGGACCTTAAAGATCATCAAGTTCCAACCCCCTGCCATGGGCAGGGACACCCTCCACTAGCCCAGGTTGCCCAAAGCCTCATCCAGCCTGGCCTTGAACCCCTCCAGGGATGGGGCATCCACAGCTTCTCTGGGCAACCTGTTCCAGTGCCTCACCACCCTCACAGTGAAAAATTTCTTCCTAATGT
>WKFP01015114.1:397886-419523 GCA_011057875.1 Pterocles orientalis
TTTGTCACAGGATTAAGTATATTTAGAATTCCATTCAAAATACACATACACCTCCATGTATTTGAAAGGAGCCACCATACTCTAGTTTGCCATAATGTCTTTTTCATCAGAGGCCAGAATTTTTTTTCTCCTGGTATTCTAGACAGACAGCCTGCATACCTGGCAGTCATTTCTACAAGTACTACACAAATACCCTACAGTGCAGTCATCCTATATTAGATTAATTCCTCAGAATAAATGAGTGTAATGAATAAACAAACATTTTGAAGTCCTTCAACAATTCATTCACAGTATCCTAACTATCCTGAAACTACACTGCAGATCTTATGTTTTCAGACTTTTTAGAATGCATTTTCATCAAAGCTTTTGTGCTACACCACCACAAATTGTAAGGCAGTAATAACTGCTACCCTGAGACCTGATCAGAAGCTCACCAAAGCAACAACCTTCGATAAACTTTACTGAGGTTTGCATTGGCCAGCAGTGCTGCTGGCATACTCCGTACCACTGCGGTACATCCTTATTTCTTAACAGCAAAGATTTTTACAGTGCCCTTTGACCTTAACCAATAACAGAACACATACTCTATTTCTCTATGGGGAGGTGTGAGTGAAAGACATAAAATATATAAACAGTTACTGTATTTAGAGGCATGACAGCAACAAAAACTCGTAACTTTTTCTGCTAAGCCTTCACAGTATTGCCCAAGCAATTACCAGAGAAATAAGAGGCATTTTTCAGACAAATTTTGTTTAAGCTGTTAAGCAGCCCATTATTTTCACTGTCTGATATTCACCCCTTGAAAAAGAGCATCAAACAGCCCTTTAAAATGTAGGTTATCTTGAAGACACTTATCTTGGCAATATACACACACACATTCAGGTTTTAAGTTACTCTAAAAAGTATGACTGTCTCACCACCCTCACAGTGAAAAATTTCTTCCTAATGTCTAGTCTAAATTTACCCTCTTTTAGCTTATACCCGTTACCCCTTGTCCTCTCACTACACTCCCTGATGCAGAGTGCCTCCCCATCTCTCCTGTAGCCCCCTTCAGGTACTGGAAGGCTGCTGTTAAGTCTCCTCGGAGCCTTCTCTTCTCCAGGCTGAACAACCCCAACTCTCTCAGCCTGTCCTCATAGGGGAGGTGCTCTAGCCCTCTGATTAATTTTGTGGCTCTCCTCTGGACTCTCTCCAACAGGTCCATGTCTTTTTTATGTTGGGGGCCACACATCTGAACACAGTATTCCAGGTGGGTCTCACGAGAGCAGAGCAGAGGGGGAGAATCACCTCCCTTGACCTGCTGCTAATGCTTCTCTTGATGCCCCCAGGACACGGTTGGCTTTCTGTGCTGCAAGCACACACTGCCGGCTCACGTTCAGCTTCTCATCCACCAACACCCCCAAGTCCTTCTCCTCAGAGCTGCTCTCTATCCATTCTCTGCCCAGCCTGTATTTGTGCTTGGGATTGCCTCGACCCACGTACAGGACCTTGCACTTGGCCTTGTTAAATTTCATGAGGTTTGCACGGGCCCACCTCTCCAGCCTGTCAAAGTCCCTCTGGATGGCATCCCTTCCCTCCAGCGTGTCCACCACACCACACAGCTTGGTGTCATCAGCAAACTTGCTGAGGGTGAGCTCCATCCCACTGTCCATGTCTCCAACAAAGATGTTAAACAACACTGGTCCCGGTACTGACCCCTGTGGAACACCACTTATCACTGGTCTCCACTGGGACATTGAGCCATTGACCACCACTCTTTGAGTGCGGCCATCTAGCCAGTTCCTTATCCAGCGAGTGGTCCTTCCGTCAAATCCATGTCCCTGCAGCTTAGAGACAAGGATGTCATGTGGGACTGTGAGACAAGGATGTCATTCGTCAGGCACAGATGAAAACAAAAATGTAACTACGTCATAGTTTACGCAGAAGAACTCATAGGTATTTAACATCCTCACAGGAAAAAATAATTTCTTTTTCATGTACAAGGTTTCACTGGATCCAATTTAGAAAAATCAAATGCTTTTCCAATCCACCACTTTTCACAGCTTATAAATCACTTTCACCATTAAAAGAATTGCATGACATAATATTCTTCCAGCTTGCATTGCATTGCTTTGCCCCTAAAACAGAGTTCTTTAAGATATGCTTCCTGAAATAGACTTCAGCCTTCTGTTTGTATCAATATCTTATTTTACCACTACTGCTGTTAATCAAAATGTTTCTGTCACTTGAACCCTTTAGATAAAAAAGCCAAGTAGATATCCAGGTTTTCTTCTAACAGAACGCAATCTGCATTTTCAAGATTCACTAGTTAGAACAAAAAATAATTTTAATCCTCTTTTTTTTAAGAAGCATTCATAAAAATTTCACAAGGTAGAAAATTTAAGAATGCAAGTTGCATAATTTGAAAAGAAATAACACTCAAGCTGGAATAATTATTGCTCTTTGGATGGATTTATAAATAAGTTTTTTAAATAATGAGCTATGGTTTTCAGTATCTACTTAATGTTCATCCCAACTCACCTGAGTTACATATGTTGTGGAGCATTACAAATCATTATACACATTTCTACTTTCTTAATCTTTACTAAAGCTTCCCATTACTGACTTCGCAAAGTTTTAGATGAGCATTCAAACAGCACATTTTTACACAACTTGGAAATGGCAGACACTGCTAGTTGCAGGATCTTCAAAAGATAACAAAACCCAAAACTGGGATGTAGGTTCATTTCTTGCCCCCTATTTCTACTGATTGTAACAGCTGATCAACTTGCAGTATGGATGCTCCGATTCAGTTGTTATTTCTGAAAAGTCCATTGCCCTTCTGCTATGAATGAAGCATATTTTCATAAGGGCTTCTATCAACAACTTCTGGCATGACAGTGTAGAGATTTTCATTAGCTCAGTACACTGAAAATAGTACACGGAATTCATGACACCTAAACAAAACCAAACAAAAAATCTGAAACGAATTGCAAGTCACCACCCTACACAAAATATCATGGGCATTATAAAGGTAAGATATCACAGTTGTTCATATCCAACTCATCTATTCCTTTACTGCAAAACTATCATACTTACATTTAGAAGGATATAAAGTTTTCACTGGAAACTAGCATTTTTCCTTCATAACATTCAAAAAGCATTTTTCCTGATTGAATTTTGTTATAGCTTTATTTGCTTCTCATTTTTCTCCCGTAGCACATCCTGACAGATCTGTAAATCCCTCAGCTTTCTGTATCTGTTTTTCAAGAGATGCCTATGTTTATTCTCAGAATTTAAAAACCTGTGGCGAGAAATTATCTAGCTTAGAAATACTAATAACACTAATTGAGTTTCATACCTAATAACGAGGAACAAAACTGACGGCAAGGTGCTTAATGAGTATTTACTTCTTTCAAACTGCAAACTCCATTTAATTCTATACAGAACAACACAGTGCTAAAAGATTGATGCATAGCAGCCAAGTCAAGCAAGCTACAAAGAAAAACCATTTACAGGGAGCAGAAACATCCTTGAATATAAGGAACTTCACCTGGCAAGCATAATAGAAGCAGACAGCCCTGCAGCTTCAAGTCCCTCCACGGTTTCTTGTGATGTGTACGAACCACATACACCCTGGCTCTGATGTCACTACTGTCTGGACACCAGCTACTGAACCGGATTGTACGAGAGTTAATATTTTTAGCACAGGCAGGTAAAATGGAAGCAGAAACAATACCCCGCTGACTGAATGCTGTGAAAGAAAGGTTTAGAAGAGCGTGCTCAGTTACAGTTCAGAAGACTGAACAATGTTTACCAGCATCTTTGTGTACCACAATTCATCCTGAGAACACACAGGAAGAACTTTTTAGCAGCCTTCCCCACAGGCAACAGTACCAAAAAGAAAAAACAGGGATTTCTCTCAGCTGCCTAACCATGTAATATTTATTTGAGTTCTTAAATATTTCCATCTACATATTCTCGGGAGGTAACTCCACCATCATCCCAAATTTTCAGGCTGTTTCTCATCTTTCATCACCTTTCTTTTTTCCTCCGCATACACTCTGTCACTAAACTCTGCTGCTTCTTCCTTTTAAGTCTGTCTTCCTTTGTCATTCTTTCTGCTCAAATAGTCACCCCTCTGTCAGCCTGCCTCGAAAACTACATTTTCCTCCTGGTTTGCCTTCTCTGGTTCATCCAGAACTGTCAAGACTCCTCCCTTCAACTACTTCTCCAACTGTATTCTTCAGTTTTTCATTTGCTTGCCTTGCCTTTCGTCCATTTTCCATACCAAATCCAAGGAGCTAACAAATACATTTCTGCAGTACAAACCTACTCAACACCCCTAAAGGGTACTTTAGAATGAGGCTCCCGAGGCCCCCACCCTCCACAGTGACAGACCAGGGAGTCAGCCAACAGACTGACTTCGTTTGGACGTATCAAAGTCTCTAAAACCATATTCCTCAGAACCTCTTTCTCATGTGATTTTAAAGCATCAAACAACTTTAATTTGGAATAAAACACTATTAAATTATTGGAACATCCAATCCAAAAATAGTCATTTCAATTTTCAGCTCATTTTAGAATTTTCTTTCACACATTTGTAACACACCACCTTTAACGGCAAACTGGATTATCGCCATGAACCTTACAAAGACCAATACATTATCATTACTTTGGGCTGTTTCCAAATAACAAAATAATTGAAGATAAAATATCACAATAGTAACAAATTTGTGCCTTACAGCTGTAAGCCTTCGCAATGAGTCTATGCATGGCCCATCACCACTCTGTGACAATCACAAATTGCAGTAGCTACAGCTGAAACACTCCTTGATTAATACTAGTGTTACCTTCCCAAAAAACCAAGCATTTCCAGTTCCTAGGAATGTTACCTAACACAGATTATAAGAATATAAAAAAATCTGAAGCTTCTGAAAAGCCAGTGGAATTTTCCAGAAATACTTTTATTTTTCCCTAGTGACTGCTATAGGGGATTTGTGACATTTTGTGGCAATTACAATGCCTATGAAGAACAGCAGGAGATAGAATGGGAGAGTTTTGGCAGCTGTATATGGAAGCTAGCTACATAATCCACCTCACCTCAGACACGTTTCAGAGATGAATAATAGGAGTGACAGAGTAGTCAAGACTACAAGCACCTATTTTGACAGAATCTTTGTCGGCTCAGAAAGAACAAATCCTTTGAAGAAACTTCATCAGTAGAGAAGAAAGGAAATTGAAATCTAAGAATGTTAGATACTACTGAAAAAAATAAGACAGACCTGAAGTATTTGTTTTTTCTGTGAAAAGAAAAATAATTCTTTCCATTGTTAAAAAGTTGCACAAAGAATAGGAAGATGGAGTGATGGAATAAAGTTTTTATTTTTGTTTAACTGTATTTTACATATAGCCCTCCAGAAAATAAAATCAAAAGATGTCTCAATCCTTTACCACACTATCTTTATTCTTATATGAAGAAAACATACAGTTACGTATAAAGGGATAGCTAATGGGTACCCAGAGAGCTGTAACTTTTAGTAGGACTTCCTCCCTTTAACTATTGCAAATTCGTGTTTAAGAGGAAAGCCAGACAGTGCCTGTCAGGGAGCAAATTAAAACAACTCAACCAATTCCTATGAATGCTTCAGCTAGTTCATCCAGCACAGACCAGCTGATTACAACTCTCTAATAAACCAGTTTAGCAATCAGCTCTTGATGGGGTTTTGTATTAACTCTCACATATGTGACAGAGTCAAGGAAACCAGAAAAAAACTGTTATAAGCAATGCAGATCAAAAACTATAACTTCTTCACGCACAATAAGAAAAACACTTTTATCTTCTCTTACTATTACACAGCATCCTGAAACACTTAGCATTTATTGTCCCCGAGAATTTATTACTCTTCAAGTGGAACTTTAAATGAAGACAGACACTACGGTCCCTCAAATAGACAGAGATCTGAATTGAAATAACCACCACCCTGGTTTGTCAGAGTCCATAACCCATTTAGATCTGCGGAGCCTTTGAATCAGTTGTTGGTTGACATGTCCCCATATGAAGTTTTATCCGTGTACACAGCTGTGCTGTAGCTGCTTTCTGCAGCCACGTGAAGACAACTTTTGCTGCTTTACTGTCGAACACAGCGAGAACACTGTCATACCAGCACATGCAGCTGCTATTAAGTTCTCAATAACTTTATTCAGACAAACGTATCATAAGAGTCACATAACAGTGGCTTCCTGACAGCAATTTTAATCTATTTTATTTACCATACCAAGAAATCAACAGTAATCCATGGACTAGCCATGACTGAATTTAGTACTCGGGTGTGTGTGAATTGATTACAGCAACTACACGGAGACTGGAATCTTTCCAGTCAGCATATTAACTGCTGCAAATAATCTGGAGTAGACAAGCACCATCAGTCTAGGCTAAGAACACTAACCAGAAAGCACAGAAGATGACAAACATAAAGAAAGCAAAGAACTGGAACAGCTAGCTCCTTGTGTCCAGAGAAACCTTTATGATAACACTATTCTCCCATGTAATTGCTAGGTCTTGTTCTAGAAAACGCAGTAGCTAACAGAATGAAAAATATAACATTTCCTTCTAAGCCGCCCTTCAAGGCTGAAAGCAATGGAGCAAATCACACTGGTTTTCGTTCCTGTTGCAAATCTGACTCTTAGTAGCCTCGTCTTTGCCAGACAGCTGAGGATTCACAGAACAAGCTGTCCAGGGAGGCGGCAAAATCTCCACTCATAAAGGACACTCCAAACTTGTCTGGAGGAGCACCTCCTCTAGCCAGCTCCACACTGAACACCAAGCTAGACCTAGAGACCTCCAGAAGTCCCTGCCAGCCTACACTAATCCGATTCACCAGCTGCGAGGACTGCTCCAAACAGTTTACGCCACACATCTCACTACCAACATCCACGGTGTTTGCAGTGCTTCCGCCTCTCTCCCCTCCCTCGAGGGGCATCAGACACTGGGTTTTCCTGATGCAGAAGTTAAGTCAGAAATGATTCCTCTACAGAGAGAGAGCTGATGGAGAGTCAACTTCGGATGGAGAGTCAATCTTTGAACAAGGCTGCCCAGTAATGCAAGAAGCCTGAAAAAAAGACACCTGCTAAATTAGATACCTAAGTTAGACATCTGAATATTCTTTTAACACACTAATGCTTTAAAAGTTTTGAAAATAAGTACTGCTCTACCCATTATCCTGAAAACTATGCAGCAATTTGAAACCTACTTTACAAATGCTCCTGAAGATCTCTAATAACAATTTTTCAAAATGTTTTTAAATCAGTTGTTAAAAATCTCTTTCACCTACAATAGCATCTCAAAAATACCAAGTCACTGACATTACTGGAAAAACTAATCAAACTTTGAGTTGTATCAAACACTTCCATGCTGGAAAAGCTGCTTGGCTACATAGTGTGTTTGTTGTTTTTTTTTTTACTTCAGCTTTGTGGGTCTTTTCAGCAGCTTCTGGAGCTTCAGATGTTCTCAATAAATTATTCCTTCCTTCAACAGGGAAACAAACAGTTTCTTTGTGGAAAACAGCACAGTCTAACAAACAAAATAAATTGGAGCAGTATACATAGAATTAAAAAATAACAGAACATAGACTTGGGTGACAAACGACAATTAGCCAGCACAATGAAACTCTTAAAACCTATGTTCTCCCTGGGCTAACACTTAATTAACCTCTAAAAGTTTCCCAATTTGACTTAACTAATGAGTAACAACCAGTCATTATACCATGAAAACTTTCTTCTGTTCTGAACTACCACCTACTGGTAACAAATACTGCAGGCTTTCCCATACGAAATTAAATAAGATCTTTGCATCTTTGTGTCCTCCATCTCTAGCATTAGGTAATCAGACATCAATTTACTCTTCCACATCTCTATGCATCGATTGTTTGTATGAAATACATTGCTAGCAGAGACTTTCCTGTTAGATTATATTAATGGGCAAGAATGCCTTCTTTCATCTCGTCAGTTTGCTCTACAGTGTTAAAGAGTCTGTCTAAGCTCTAGGAGAAGCACTGTCTATAACAGAAAACATAAAATCACTCTTTGGCAGAAAGCACTGCACACTCCATCTTCTTCAACTATAAGCCTCATTTCAGCAATAACGCAGCCAAAGAGATTATTGGTTCATTTAAGGGTTTTTTTTGGGGGGTGGAGAGTTAATTAAACACGACCAAGACTCAGACAACGTGTCTCCAAGTATATAACCTGCAGGACTGTTCCCGTGTAAATTTGAAGCTTGAGAACTTGGAAGTATAATAAGCCAGTCAAAAGAGATAAACACATCATGTCAAGTTTTTAGGCACACTTTGGGAAAGGATATGTAACTTGCTGCTACTGATGCACCCTTTTAATTACCGCATGACTCTCCATGTCCACCACCCTCCCAAATGTTATTGCCTTTTTCTTCTTCATCTTTAAATATGGACAGAGAAGCTGAAGGGGCAGAAGAAAAGAAAAAGGTAAAAAAGTGTTAGGAATATTTATGAACTTAATAAATCAATTTCTTGTGGCACTAAAAAAGAAAGAGTTTTTGTCCTCTTCCTCGGACAGTACATCACCATAACCATAATGGCATTTTGTTCCCATAAAGTAAAAAAAAAAAATCCCGTTTACCACAAAACATTACAGAAATAGGGGTAAAAGGGTGACAAGTCATACAGCATGCTTGCAGCTGATTTTTTCTTCTGCTCAGACAACACCATCAAGTGAAGAAAGATAGAAGGCTGTCATTTGCCTCTCACCATAATATCACTACCAATAAATTTCCAACACCTTAGAGTAACATTAAAGATCACTTTCTCAGTACTATTTTGGAATTAAATGAGTAAATTGAACTTGGTGAATGCTGTGACTAAAAAGAAATGCTAAAAGGGAAGAACTCATTCAATAAAGACAGGGAAAGGGATACAAGCTAGATAATTTGTCTGTTATATATTGTACAAGTATACAACCCAGACTGGAATTTTAATCAAAATGGCTTTTACCCAAAGCCAAAAAGCAGCCTGTTATCCAACCGGAAATTACACCGCAACATTGAAAAATACAACTCACCCACAGAAACAAATAAAAATAGACACCGTGGGGAAAAAATTAAATGCCTGAATCAAATAAAGACTTAGACACCATGAAAAAAAAAGAAGAAAGAGCTGCATAGATCAATTTTTATTCTTCATTTTTTGTCCCCTGAAGTAAATAAACTAGTTCCATAAATACCAGATCATAAATTTTCCATTACACACATCTTCAGTTGTAACTTAACAAAAAGCCTAATCACTTTGTTCAAATTCCTTTGCACATACTGAAGATCTCAAGTACATACTAAGTCAACCTGCAGTAGCAAAGCATCTCCTACAAAGTCCTACCTATGTTTGCAAGTTAAGCCTTCATATCCTCCCATCGTCCAAATTAAGTGTCATCCCTTCTTCTGAAGAACTCTGACTACTGCTGTATTAATTTAAGATTATCTTAAGACTTGCCAGGACTGATTTAAAGCATACACACTTGGTGAGATGCCAAAAGAGCTGGGATTGTTCAGCCTGGTGAAGAGAAGGCTTGGGGGATACAATCCGCCTGTCTAAACACCTGATTCTGGGAACTAAAGACAGAGCCAGACTCTTGTCAGTGGTGACCAGTCACAGGTCAACAGACACAAACTGAACTACAGGAAAATCCACTTGAACATGAGAAAAAGCTTTGACATGGTTTCATATCATAAAGCATTACAAATATTATGCTATAAATTAGAGAAACAACAATAATTTTTTTCCTAGATAAATCTTCATACTTCCAAGGTTTATGTGAGAAATTACAGTCATGTAAGAATTGCACTCTTTCCTGGTCCCTTGCACACCTTCTACTGAGAAAATCAAGAGGTAGGAACTGATCTTATTTTTATGGAAAATACGTATGGAAACAGGAATCCCATCTCCTCCTCTTAGAATTGCTTCCCTCTAGATAGTAAAATTAAAAACGTGCCTTGTAGCCCCTAAACTAGCAGTAACCCTTAGCCTTCAGGGCAGTAGAAGAGCTACTTTCTATCTGTAGATATATAGGTTTTGCTGAGGGAAAGGACTAGGGCTTCACAACTGTTCCAAAAGGCTGATTCACAGTTTTTAATTAAAGCAAATGGCTCATAGAACAATGGAAATATCTTCAGGTTACTACATTAGTATGTATTTTCCAGCAGTATATGAATAAGATTGGGAGTTTGCAGTTAGCAAGGTCAATAGGTATCTTCCATTCATGCGAACATCAGCCTTGACATCTCAGAAACAAAGTGTCTTCCTTCAAAGCCCCCTTTCCCACATCCGGTGGGATTATTATGGTAAATACTGGAGTACAATAATTTATTCCCTTCTGCTTTGAATGAGTTTCTTCTTAATGCTTTCATATGTTACGCAGAACACATTAAAAACATGTCTAGGTATTCTCAGAGCAATCTCAAGACTCTGGGAAACTCCATCTTAATAAAGTTATCTGGTTCTTCACTAAAACTTCTGATTAACGGGGGGGAGGAGAGGAAAAAAAAATAATCGCACAACTGTGTTATGAGTTATACAATCAGTATTCCAAAAACAAGGTTGCTGCAAATTATCAGTACTGTGGACACAGATCTATCACATTACACGTATAGGAAAAGTAGTCTGAATGCCAAACCACAACAGAAATGTTTAGTCGTATGTTTGACAACTCTCTGTATTCAAATTGTAATATCCACAGAAAATTACAGCAGGCCTTGGCACAAGTGCTCGGAAAGCTATAAAGTGCAAAGAGAATCATTGCAATGTTTCCCAACAGACAAAGAACAAACAAGAAAAATTTTCTTTGCAGAAAATCCCTCCAATATATTAACCAAAAAATGCATCTCCGCACAGAAAGAACATTTTGGTAGGTTCACTGAACAAAAGACTTGTGGTTCATAACGGAAGGCACCAAATAACTTAAAAAAATAAATTAAAGTAATGAATTCTGACAAAAAAAACCCAGAAGAAAGTGGATGTATGTCTAATAATATCAGTGCGAAGCCAATAAAATGTCAGGGAATGGAATTAAGTGTGAGGAAACAAGCTTGGACTCTGTCACTTTACAGACTGCAAGGCAGAGACAGTGAAGAAAGGAAAGAAAAATATGAAGTGCAATAGTTTTCACTGCTGGAAACATTGAATAAATTAAACAAGCAGAGTAGAACAGAGAAAAGGGAAAACTAACTAGACCTGACAGGTTTCTTTCTGGCAAGGGGGTGTGGGGTTTTCCCCCCACACACACTCACACACACTCCCAATTTTGGCATATAAAGGAAGGACAAAGGCAATATGGGAAATAAAAGATGTACATGACAGGCTTCCAGAAATCAAGGTTTACTTCATTCATTATAAGATTTTGGAAAAGCTGCTATTATTTTGAGTCAAAGTCAAGGAGAATTTTCTACGTACATAAACAAAAATACATGTTATCCTTATTTTATTCCTGGGTTTGTGATAAATTCTAGATTCACAGATTCAGCAGTCCCTTAGCAAACAGATGGACTAAGAAGAAACATCCTTTATAATTTAGAAAGCATATGCAAGAGAAGCGTAAAAGTTTTGCAGCACTTATTAAGCATCCAAAACATGATCACAGCATTCACTGACCAACCATTTAGAAATCAAATGGTATCGGAAATGAATTGCACACATATATAAAGAATGGGGAGACAAAAAAGTTCTCAACCTTTCAACAGCATCACAGCAATCAACAGCTGTAACAGCAGATGTTCCTCAGGCTTGTGCACAAGCAGGATGGTGTCAAAGCTGACGTATGCTCTTCCCACCCACTTGTAGCATGACAGCAACGCAAAAACTCATTAGGCCAATTATGACTTAATGTTGAGATTTGAAATCATTTGTAATAAGAGCAAAATATGCCTCGGAGCACTCAATCTTACATATTACAGCTATATAATCCAAAATTAAAATAAGCGTTTTGTCTCAAGAGTGCAAACACACAAGTTAACTGAAAACAGCAATATTTGATTTAACAGATTTCCACTAAAGTATGCAACAGCCAGTATTGCAAGACAGAGATTCACAGACAACATTATGGCTGAAAAAAAATCTTTCCACCACATCACACTCAGTATAGCTTCTCCTGCAAAAATACTCATGGACTCTACTAAATATTTACCAATATTCATTCTCCTCATGAACTCCACTCATTGTGCAGTAGATACAGTAACCAAGTCTTTGCAGAATTTTCAGCTATATCTTAAGCCTACAAGTGAAAAGAACATCAACATTATTTTGACTTAGGAAAATAAAGCCCATCAGTTTTCAACTGGCTCCATGCTTTTAACCAGCTTCAGTACTTCCGTAAAATCTCTTTTGGTGCCTTGAGTTAGGATCTCCAAGGGGCTGAGAGCAAGGCAAAACCACTAGAAAACTTTTTGAACTTTCAAAAGAAAAATGTCTCTGCTTCCTAATTACAAAAAGGGAAAAAAAAGACCACATAAATTACAAAGTTTTGAAATATACACTAATAAATTATCTGAATAAATAAATAGCATCTCTCCGATTATTAAATCTTTGGTTATACTTGTTTTATTTCAAAGACCATCTAAGTCCTCAAACTCATCCAATACTACTGCAAAGCATATCGTAAGTGACATAGAACTTACGGTAGGAAGACTATTTATATACATATGGCTTAATAAAGAGGCGAAAGAAATAACAAAAACATTGCAAACAATATTTTCTTTATACAGGCATAGAAAGATAAACAAAAAGAAAACAGGGCACACAAAAAAAAAAGTAGTGCTTAAAAGGGCATAATCAAAAGCTTAGGTTGTTTTGCCAGTGATTAAATCAAATTTGATGTAACATTTGGGAAATTGAGTCTTGAAAATATTTTACTGTAACTGTCTTACCCTATTCTAGTGTTACGTTCTATCTGGAATCAGCAAACCAACTGCTCTCTGGCTATCTTATCCTATCAGGTATAAGCAGAATCTGTTCAGGTGGAGCCTAGTATTTACAGAAACCCTTGCACCTGTGCTGAAGTTGGGCAAAATAGATAAAATAAATGCAACAGAAACATTTTCAGCACAGAGATTTGCTAAAGCTCAAGAAATACATTATTATATCCAAAATATTCCTTTGTCTCAGGGAAGATGTTCCATTCCTGTCAGGTTTTCACAGTCCCCTTCCCCTCTTAGTAGTGTCCATATTACCATTATCCAGCTCTTTCCCCAAGCACTCAACATCTCCCAAAAGAACGAGTCATGACAACTCGCTGTTTCATTTGATTACAAATGAAAACCAAATGACATCTAAACCTTTAAGTCACCATTCATTTTGCAACAGATTGAATTTGAGCAGCAACACTAATTACATTCTGCAAACCTCAAGTCAACTTCTCCATGGCCCCTTCAACTTGTTTGCCATAAGATGACCAATATCATTAAAACAATAATTTAACATCTTAATTAGTGATCTGGATGATGGGATGAATGTACCTCAGCAAGTTTGCTCGTGACTGAGGGGAGGGGTTCACACAGAGGATACAGCTGTGCTTCAGAGGGATCTCAACTAACTGGAGGAACTGGTTCACAAGTCTCACGAAAATCAACAGAAGATGATGCAAAATACTGTAACTGGGATAGAACAGCCCCATGCAACAGTCCATGGGGGAGCTAACGGATCAGAAATCAGCTTTGCACACAAGGACACGCAGGGTCTGGTGGACAACCTGAACATCAGCCTGAAATGCACCCTTGCAGGAGTGAATGTTAAGGGCACACTAGATTGCACTAGCTATGGCATAACCAGCAAGTAGAGGGAAAACATTATTCTACTCCATATCTGCCAGACCACATCTTGAGCATTGTGTTCCATTTTTTGCTCCCCAGTATAAGACATATTGGTGCAGCGGAGAGACAAGAAGACAGTTTGGGCCTCCTCTGAAGGAGGAAGCTCAGTGGAGGTTATATTGCGATTGTCAACTATTCAGAAACAGAGCCAGGCTTGCTGGGAAACGAACAACAAAAAGATGAGAAGCAATGGATGTATACTGCAGCAAGGGAAATTCAGATTAGACATAAGGAAAAAAATTGTTCTTAATGAGGATCACTGAAAACTGGAACAGGTTGCTCTGAGAGACTGGGAAACCTTCACTCTTGAAAATATCCGGAACAAGTGGACAAGGGCCAGAGCAGCCCATGTATCTCCAAACCCAGCCCTGCTCTGGGCAAGCGGCTGGACCAGATCAGTTCCAGACGGTACAGAAATGGTATGGAACAAAGGGTGGAGACGGTACTGGGTCTGGCCGGGATGGAGTTAACTTTCTTCAGAGCAGCCCTTAGGGTGCTGTGCTTTGTATCTGTGGCTAAGATAATGATGTTGGTCACACTCTGGTGTTTTAGGTATTGCTGAACTGCGTTAGCACAGCATGAAGCCAGTAGGCTGGGGGTGACCAAGAGGTTGGGAGGGGGTACAACCAGGACAGGTTCGTGCAGAGACCCTGCCCTCCAGGAGGTGGCTGTACATCTGCCTGACTATGGGAAGCAGTGAATTAATTTTTTTTCTCTTTGCTTAAGCATCAGGCTTTTGCTTTCCCTATTAAGCTATCATTATGTCGATCTGTGAGTGTGCCTGCCTTCCTTCTATTTTCTCCTTGTCCAATGGGAGGAGGGAGTGAGCAAGATGCTGGGTTGGTGTTTGGCTGTTGGCTGAGGTCAACCCACCACAGGTGCCCTTCAACTTGAATGACTATGATTTTATGATAATTCTTCATCTGTGTTTCTCACATATTCTGTAGGCTTCAAAAAGCACTTCATAATGCTGTGAGAAAGAAGTTACTCATGACAAAAATTTGGACTGCCCCAAAATTTCTCGAGTTTTTTGATGTGAAATGTATGACATATTCTGTATTGGCCGATATCCCAGGAGAGCCACAGATCTGCTGATGCCACGAGCCAAAAAAACTATACATTTATCTTCTCATCCCTTCCATCAATATCCACTGAAAAGTGAAAGAGAGAGGAACAATCTCAAGGAAGTTGGAGCAAAACTGAGAGGAATGATTAGATGACACACCATACTCTAAGTTTTTGTGTGGGCATGTGTGAATTCTGACATATTTTAGAAAATTAAAGCATTTTTACTGTTGTGGGTGTTCACAGAAGATAGCTGAGCAACTGTTGTAATATGACAGCCAAACAAAAAAAAAAAAAGTTGCCAGATGCACTGGATTTACCTTCCTTCCAAGGGGGGAAAAAACCTGAAGACAAATTATTGAAGAATAAACCAATAAGGCAAATCACAAGGCTTGATAATTTGTGGATTTTTTTGTTTTGTTTTAGATTGGGAGTTTTGGGATGGGTTTTCTTTCCCTTTTTCTTATTTATAAGCAACAACCTATTTTATTTCATGCAGGGATGAGCACAAGGGTGGGGTAAGGGGTTTCATTGGTTCTGAAAAGTATAATGCGCTGCTACAACTGCTCTAGTGGCTGGCAACCCTGCCCACAGCAGAGGGGCTGAAACTAGATGATGTCTAAGGTCCTTTTCAACCCAGGCCATTCTATGATTCTATTATTTTTAACATTAGATTAAGTACCTATGAAAAGCCATGCTCTCTTCTGTTCCTAACATTCCTTTTCAAAGACAATGGGAAAGATGACAAAAAGAAAAAAAAAAAAAGAAAGAAAGAAAACAAAATATTTCCCACTTTCACTTTTTCTTGCCTTCATTCTCTTAGGAGAAACTCTGTAGCCCCCTCTAATGATTTTTCAAATCATATCTCATTCTTCAGACATGCCATGACCAGATGCATGACTTAGAACAGACTCAATGCTTGGAAGGATTCACTGGGAGACATAAAACACTCCTAAGCAAAGAGCTTATTGTTCCTAGAGAGTGAGCCTGTTTTAAGCTTCAAAACAATTTTTATGCCAAATCTAGGAATGGGGGAGTGAATGAGGATGAATATGTCAAAACAAAAAACTCCAGATTTTGTTCGGCCCAACCAATTAATTAAAATACAAGAAAGAGAGGCACAACAAAATGGAAAAGCTCCTCTCTGAAGGTGAAAAAGAGAAGGCAAAGCTCCAAACTTCAGTTTCATTTGAAAATACTTCATGTAAAAATGTGATAAGTCAGAAGAATTTTATTTCAATGGAACATAGATGACATTTTCTTTTCCTGCAACAAGCAAAAGTTGCTAGCTCCTAAAATAAGGTAGCACACAACATACAAATACAACAACAGGGACAAAAGATGTCAAGGAGGTTTCATGATGGGAGACAGCCTCAAATCATGCTATGCAGCTGAATGAGCTCTAACAAAGGCTGCTGAGCACATTTCACTTTGGCTGATAAGTTATAAGTGATGATAAGTAATGAAACTTCAAGAGCAGCCCAGGCAACAGGGCTGTTAGGTTATTAAAACCAACCTCATCCTACAGTTTATATTATTTTGGTAGTCATTAATAATAAACAAAATATGACATAGACCAATAAGGAGAAAAAAATTGCACCAGATGATTCGCCAAAACACCCATGCCATAGTGCTGAATATGTCATTTGGTATATATCTATATAAAGAGATATATAAAAAACATATACATACATATGCACACACACTACTGCTCTTTCTTCAAACTGATGCCATGTCTCTACCTGCTAATCGGGACTACATGACAAGAACTGTCTCCATGACAAACCAGCAATCACAGAAAACCAGACTTCATTGTCAGGTATTTGTGACCATCATCACAGGATGATTCTTAAGACAGCAACAAAGCCATGGGGCAAAATACCTCTCTTTGCATGAAAAACTTCAGGAGCTAGCAAAGAAAGGTACTACACAACACTGTGAGAAAGAATTAGAAAAGGTCGTCTTACTCTCTCCTTCGCAGGTGGCTCTAATAAAGTCAGAATCAAGGCTCATATACTAACTTTAAATTCATGTAGAAAAATCATCATCCAATCTCTTACAAACACTGCACCTGCTTCTCTGGAAGTAATTTTCATGCCACCAAAAAAATAAACAACAGTATTATTTCTTCATTGGGCCCATAATAAAACAGTCACAACATAGCGTTTGATAGCTCAGTGTCCTTAATGACTTAACTTAAATTTTATATGAACACCAAGTACATAAAAATGATCTCTCTGAAAAGATTATTCTCGCTGAAATATAAAAAAAAAAGTTCAGAATCCATAATAAAGGAGAAAGAAAACCACTTCACATGACAGATTTTGAGAGTCAGAGAGTAAGCAAATGCTAAATGAACAGAGCACTCTCAAGAATTACGTTACAGATAATGCTTTCTTCATTTTCTCAGATACAGTTCAACACTCACAGAATACAATTATACATATCCTAGCACTTTGTATGAGGAATGCAATCACAGCTGTAAGAGCACATATAGAACCACTTTCTTGCATCACACAGGGGAAAAAAAAAAAAAGAAACTTGCAGCATCTGAAGACTTCCATTTTTATTCTCTGTTCCCAACAGAAGATTTTAGCTACCATCAAGGAGATATTATGTACTTGTAAGTGCAGGGCAATAGGGTATAAAATAAGGAAAAATAACCTATAGATATTCCCTCTCTCTATTGCTACAAACAAAATTTCCTTAGACCATCTGTTCCTCTTTAGGTATGAAAGCTTCTAAAACAGATTAGGATATTAAATAGTCATCCTGCAGAAAAGTTTCCTGTTGCTAAGAAACAGGAAAGAAAATATGTCCGAGGTCAGCTGTTACTGAATTGATTCAGGATAATAATTTTTGACCCAATTTGACATATTTCATAAGGAACAAACATTATTTGTTCAGGCTGGACTGTTTCCATAACCCATCTTCTGCTGAGAAGTTTTATATTTGCATGGAGACGATGAATAAAAGTAAAACTGTCTTCAGTGAACAGTGACTGTCCTGGTCACTCTGGTTAGGCAAATCAACAGGGAATTACAATACTTTGAAAAATCCTTCTTGAGGAGTTAAAAAAATTAATCACATTTTGTATGACCTTTCATTTCTGGCAGCTTTTTCATTAAGACAGATTTTAGTTCTAGGTTTAAGTCAAAGGTCAATGCTTCTGTCACACCACCTCTCTCAACAGGCAAGTTAAAGACAAGGATTTCACCTGAGGCACCACTTCTGCAAGCACAAAATAAGGCATTATTTTCTTGCTATTCCCAGCATGATAATCCAGCGGCACCCCCCTCAGCAATTAAGAAATCCAAACCATCTTTATACAAAATAAGATCCAAATAAAGTGGAATTACCGCACTGCCTTCCAGATGTGAAACTTCATAAAGAGCACATAACACAGCACAAGCCACATAAACATTGAGGGAAAGCCAATGTAAAAAAAAAAAATAAATAAGTATGTCTGCAACTCAGTGTCATTATCCATGAAGTTTAATGAATTACAATTTTTTTTTCCCCAAAAACACCAAAGCAAAAGCTCAGAATTCCTTTAAAAGCTTCCAGTAAAGATTAGAGAAAAAGATAAGGAAAGTTTTGGGGTTCGTTTTAAAAGTGTTCCTCAATTTAACAGCATAGGTTCTTCCCCAGCCAAGCTGTAGGGACACAGAAGCAATCAGGTATTTGCTATTTCTCCCTCTGCTCTTCCTACAGCTCTGCAAAGCTCTTACAAAGAAGTGCATCCAAGAATTTCATCCTTCCACTCTGGGGACTTCATTACACTGCATACAAGGCCCTGGAAAACAACAGGTTCCAGGCACAAAAAGCACCATGCTATAGTCTGCTAAACATTGAACAAGCATACAAAACAAACAACATGTAAATAGCAAATGGCTTTGCATACTATAAATAACCCAAACAAAAGCCGCTAGACAGTAAGTCTGTTTGTCTTTCATTCAGTCTTTCCCACCGGTGTGTTGCATAAGTTTGAACGTATACCAACCATAACGCATGTTCAGGTACATAAGTACAAATGTTTATCTCCATGCTTCCGTTTTTCAGTTCATAAAAATATAGCATGTGCCATACAGCTAATCTTCTGGCTTGCAAAACACCTCTTGCTCACCAGGCTTGTTCCTGACATAACTATCTGAAGCCTATAAAAATAGTTTCTTCTTGCTGCCCCCTGTTTGTTCTCTATATTTCCTGCTTATTGTCTAGTCTGAAGGTAACATCAGTGACCACACATCTCTTGAGAAAACAGGGAACCTAACGGTGATAATGCTGCATTTTGGTGCTGAAATGGCCAAGGAGGACAAAGGTCGAACAGCCTTCTGCACTCCCAAGGTTTCTTAACCACACCAAAGGATGCTGGTACCTTTAGGGATACTGGATGCCCATTTTAAAATGGCTGCATTAAAAATAATGAATCATAAAATATAATAAAATACTATATTACACAGATATATTGATATGATTGTCAATTTCAAAAAATAATTTTCTTAATATTTCTAATAATGTTGATACTTTAAAATAAAAAAATAAGTGTCTATATTAATAATAAATTATCTAATTAATACAAGATACTCAGCCTGGTAGTCCTTGTAGGAACTTGTAGTTGTGTTGCTACGTTCTACAGTACTTAAAGAGCTTAGTTTCTAGCTCTGACCATCTGGTCCCTTCCCCAAGAACTGAAATCAGTTTTAAGAACCAAGTGTGGGTTGATTCAGCTCACAATGGAGATAGTCATATTTTGCATAAATTGTAAAATGTAGTATCCAATGGAAATTAGCAAGAGGATTTAAAAATTTCATGAAGCACTTTTCTTTTTACTAAAAAGTGTTAACTATGTCACAATAAATATTATTTGGAATTGCTGAAAATATGAAAGTAGCACGGCAGAACCTACCCAACGAATTTTCACTTAACAACAAGAAATGGAACTTTACAGCCAAACTTCCTGAAAACATGTTTGACAACTGAAATGTGTAAAGACAGAAGCAAACCTGCTGTAGAAATAATTACATGTGCTCACCCCAATTCTCCATGACCTGCTGGCCTGGGCCCTTCCCACCTATACAGCTTCCATGCCACCACATACTCAGCCGTATTCCGACTGTGGTAACCTCTATTCAAAACTTGGAACACTGATCTAGAGCCAACCTCAAGGACTGAGAGCTAGACATCACCTGGCTTTATTTTAATTCTGTTTTCTTGATGTCTGTCTTCAAATACCATCCTCCATTATCCCATTTCATTATGACAATGTACCATACAGAAATGTTTCAAAGGGATAATTAAACACCAACACACAGTATCTTTATGGATAATGGCTGACATTTTTCCTCATAGAATCATAGAACGGTTTGGGTTGGAAAGGACCTTAAAGATCATCGAGTTCCAACGCCCCTGCCATGGGCAGGGACACCCTCCACTAGCCCAGGTTGCTCAAAGCCTCATCCAGCCTGGCCTTGAACCCCTCCAGGGATGGGGCATCCACAGCTTCTCTGGGCAACTTGTTCCAGTGTCTCACCACCCTCACAGTGAAAAATTTCTTCCTAATGTCTAACCTAAATTTACCCTCTTTTAGCTTATACCCATTACCCCTTGTTCTCCCACTGCACTCCCTGATGCAGAGTGCCTCCCCATCTCTCCTGTAGCCCCCTGCAGGTACTGGAAGGCTGCTGTTAAGTCCCCTCGGAGCCTTCTCTTCTCCAGGCTGAACAACCCCAACTCTTTCAGCCTGTCCTCATAGGGGAGGTGCTCCAGCCCTCTGATTAATTTTGTGGCTCTCCTCTGGACTCTCTCCAACAGGTCCAGGTCTTTTTTATGTTGGGGTCCCCACATCTGAACACAGTACTCCAGGTGGGGTCTCACTTTTATCTCCTACATTTACAGCATTTTTATCCTTTGTCTTGATTTGCGCCACAAACCAGCGAACACCCAGCACTTTCCACAATACTTAAACTGACTCATAGGTAGGCAATTCTTTTCCCTAAAGCAAAGGTTTTGGGCATTTGTTCAACAACAGTTTATCATCAACTACACATACTTCCAACAGCTAACAAGCCTCACATTAAATGCTCTCCACTACCTGAGAACTCAAGTTCTCAACAAATACAATTAATTGATATGTACTACTATACAGTACCTAAACTCACAAAATTAGGAAAGAGGACTTAAGGAAGAAGACATCTTCTGAGCCAAAAAATAATTTGAGGAAGATAAAACAGAGAATCAAGGCAAAAGCAGATAAGTCACACTGAACATCAGATTCTCAAATCCTCCAGTAAGTAAGCAAACACTGTTGTCCAGAAAGGTGACCAGACCAGCAGCTCCAGTTAGGCTTTCTGAAAAAGCTCTCAACCATTTGTTATTGTTTTCTTTACAAGGTGTGCTGTCCATCAAACAATTTCCAACCTAGATATAAGACTACTCAGGGCATTCTTGGTACAGAAAATTCCTTAATTGGATGCCAGCAATGCTTCCTGGCAGAAATGATCACAATTGTCAAATGTTTCACTAGCTCTCGCTGTTATTTTGGAGTACTTGAAGTACCTGCCAGTTCTGCAATCCTTGTAACATTTGTTACAGGACAAAACACGAAGCCTAAGCTTAAAATGCTGACTGAAAGCCAGAGAAAATGGTTTGATTTCTAACATTTTGAATACTATGCCAAAAACCAAAAATAAGCAGCAACTTAGTTCA
>WKFP01015114.1:419543-430339 GCA_011057875.1 Pterocles orientalis
AGATCATCTTCCAGCTCTATAACAACTACTTCAAGGGAATAAAAATGAAACTTGTACAGCTGCAAAGGTCCTACAGAGACCACAGCACGACAGCATAAAGCAGAAAGGGAAGAGCAGTAAGCTTCACACTACTCGCCACTGATACGCAAGTAGGAAGTTAGGTCTGAGGCTAAATTATTAAAAGCAAGAGCAAAATTCTCTTTCACCAATCTGCTAAATCAAAAGGCATCTATTATAATGTAATGTCATTTCCTTAACAATACTGAAAGTTACCAAATATAAAGACATGATACCTGGCTCAGAAAGATCTCCAGATGCCAACATGTAGACAGGTGGCACAGTCTCTGCAGCAAACAAGCACTACAATTCCCTCAACTTCAGATGCAATCATCTAATTGTTCTGCCGGCTAGATCCTGACTTTCAGACTGGGCATCCACAAAAGGAGGGAAACACACAGTGAAAATGCACATCTGTAAATACTCTGACCAGCATCGAACAGGACCCATGTGGGTAAAAAAGGATAAGCCGCATCTCCAGAGTAACATTTAGCTGCCTGACTACAAAAACCACATCTTCTCTAGTAATCCCTGCTTCATTCACCACGCACAACAAAATGAGGCTAGAGCTCTACAGATAAAAATGTCATACAGCTCTGATTTATCTCCAGAACATCAGAATTTTGAGCAACGGTTCTATGGAGAGGGCAGAGGAAGCATGGAAAGAGACATGACACACAGCTGTAACACACACTCACATACACCCAAGAAACCTGCAGAGCAACTGGGCTCTGCTGCGATAACCCAAGCAGGTAACAATGCCCATGTGTTGTCACCTGTGCGATCAAGAACTCAAACCAAGGGGACATTTTGTTTACACTGCCACCAGACTAGCACATCGGATTGTGCTCCTGGCTCCAGCTGGGCACACCTGCCTACCTGTCTCCCTTTACCGTCTCAAACAGCACTGGCAGTGTTAAGCCAATATTCTTCTTAACCGGCTTCTTGTCACCTCTCTTCAGTATTCCCATCTGAATCATGTCCTGACAGACCAATTCTTCTTTTATTTCTTAGTACATCTCACCTTTCTAGCCTCGACTCCGAATACCACCTCCTCTTCTCAGGTTTCAAGCACTCCTCCCTCCCGGTTTGCTCTTTCCTATCCTTTTCTCCTCCTCATTTTGCTTCCTTCTAAGCAGCTTTTTCTCCCAGAACACCTGGGCAGCATTTGTCAGTTGGGCTGTTCAGACCCTTATCTCCCGCAGCCCAAATAACTCAACATTTGTGATTCCAAAGAAACCCTGCTTTGGCTCAGCCATTATATTTTACAGAGGTTTTGGCCAATATAGTCTAAGCCTTTGCAGCATGAGAACAGGTGTTTTCAAGGTCTACTATTTTCTACAAGCGAATAAATCTTCTGAAGAAGGGGAGAAACACATTCCTTGCACAAGAATCAATCCATTTAGTTTCAAGGCCCCATCCCGAAGCATCAGTGCGTGGAAGTTTCCAACAGCATCTGACAGTTATCTTTCTCCCCCAGCTCAGCTCTCTAACCTTGCCAAAAACTTCTGCTTGAAAGACCGGCACACATCACCCAGGGAGCTTAATGCCCAGCAAAAGGCGTAAGTAACAACGACCAGTGCCACATATCAAGGAAACCAAACTTCTAATAGATGGTTAGGGTAAAAGAAGATTATTCATCATTTATCACATCACATTCTTCAACTATTGTTTCATACCTTTTATCCAAGAAAACTCCTTTCTAGCTTTTTAGAGCAATTTTAAATTTCCACATGTTGAAATTTCCATTGTCTTACCATGGAAAATTCCATTCTCTCCAAATTGTTTTCACTTTGTTGTGGTTGATGAAAGTGGTTGCTTCTGTTTGAAGGAAAAAAAAAAATATCTATCTCCTTGCCACCATGGAGAGAAAGAACCACATCTGCTGTCAAATACACTTTCATGACATTGATGCATTCACTTTATGTGATTTTTATTTTAGGGAAATACTACAGAAAAGAGTTCCCTTGCTCCCTGAATTTAGTTCCTTGCTCTGGCAGGCATCTCATCAGCTTTGTGAAAGCTTTTTCATAAATTTCTTAGACTCTACTTTCATGCAGTAAGATAAATTTTGATACACACTACCTTCAGTTGGGAGGCTATTCTATTGATTAGGGACCCTATTTGAATTTCTAGAGTAAATTTGTACACTGCCAGTATGCTCACTTGCTCCCGTATCAGCATTGTTCTATTCTAAGTAATTCTTTCCTTGTGATTATCCCCACACACTGACAGAGTACTCATATACTCTCTCAAATTTCATCTTACCAAAGTAGTCAAGCTCCCAAACAATGACGACACATGTCAAAAAAAAGGTAAACAGTATTTTTTCTTAAAATCAAAATTCATCTTATTTACAGTTTAGCTATACAAACAGCTAAATAAGCAGAGCTGAGGCAAAGGGGCCTTCCATCTGTCACACTTCCTCTTTGGTAAATTCCTATTACCTTTTCCTAATTTACTTTTACCATTAATGCACAGAACTATCCTTTCCTCCAAAAGAACTTGAATAACACTGACGTCAAAACCGTAATCCTGCAGTCACCTGGATTAATTTTTCCCCCTTTCTTAAAAAAATGTACACTGCCCTGCCAACATCTGATTAGCCAGTCGCTCCACTTTCCAGCCGACCTGCACTCAGATTCCACCTTAATTTCCATTTCCACACTTGTATGCCTTTTCCTGTAGGTGATTGTAATCATCTGGTGTAAAATGTGACATAGAACCAAGTTTTTAGACAAACTAAAATATGTTTTAGAAAACATATCTGATGACCTCTGTGCTGCTTACCCCAATGCCCTCTGCAGGATCAAACTCAGCTTGACACTTCCTCTGTGCAGGCTCCTATCTCCAGTCCCAAGGCACTCAAAAATCTAGTTGCGATGACGAACGCAATCATCCTTTCATGAGTTCAAGTGTGTCTTAATGACAGCTTTGCAGAGCACGCATACGTTTAACCATGATTGAAAAAGAAGTAATTTTAACAGTTACAGCCTTCAGAAGTAGTCTACATTCTTAAAGACACATAAAGAAATGTTGGTGGCAATTCAGAAAAAAAAAATTAATTAATTCCATCCCATTAGCTATCACACAGCCACAGGCAATCACCAGCACCCCCTCAGTTTTTGTTCTGTAACTATTATCATTACCTGGATCCCTTGCAGATGTTTAAGTAGTGTTATAACCCATACTGTAGTTTATTGCTACTGGCTAGACCTTTAACTGAAGAATAATCCCTTTCAAGTTTTAAAATAAAAATCTAACTTGACTAGACTTGACAAGTCATGCATTTTGTATTCCACAGCATAAAGCCAAACAAGGAGGCAGCAAGCATGTGCCCTAAAACAATTACCTATTTTTCATTCCTACATATCATTTAACAAAATATTTTCATCACAAGTTTACCCTTTAAAATTTCCATGGAAAATGAAGATAGGTATACGCTGTGGTGTGGGATACATTGTGGGATGCAGGGGAAGAGCATTTGGGGATTGCACAGGACTTACTATGGGATATTTACAGAAGGAACCCAAGGCAGAGAAAGGGATGGATTTACATGATTCGGGGAGCAACAAATGTGAGAAGAGAGAGGAGTAAGCTGATAAAAAGGGACAGCTGCATGCAAATAGTTTGCTGGTTGGTTCACTTGTCCAGCCACGCTCTGCGCAGTGCAATCTCTCCTATCTCCTCATTAAACCCCTTTCTAACTGTTTTCCTGGGTAGGAGCTCTGCGTGTTATGTACATGTCCAGCTGGGGTGGGACTGCCCGTGCACCTGGGTGCCAGCCAACGGAGAGACCAGGGCAGGTGGGCTTAGGTGCCAGCCTGGGGTGGGTCACGGAGACACGTGTATCCCTGGTGCAGCACTTGGAGCGGGTGCAGGCGTGCAAGCTCCAGCATGCGTGTACTGGGAACACATTTTCAGCCTTGCTGCAGGTTGGACACCAGGCACAGAGCTACGGCAGCCTCACCTCTCTTGGGCTGCGGGATCAGGCCTCAAACTTTCCCCTAGCACAAGGGAAGAAAAGACAAGTTGAACACAGCACACGCTTAAAACAAGATTTTCTTCTCCCATTACACATATAGTAACCATCACCTTTCACTCCATGTCAATTCTGTCCCTTTTCCACTCTTTTTCCACTCAGATCATTTCACCTACTTCATATCAATCTTCTCTTATCACAGATATTTCCTCCCCTCCTCTTCACTTTCGCCCTACCCCTACCTCAGATTTTACAGGTTCATTTTTCTTTACCTTGCTTAGGCCTTTCTTCATTTTCTATAACCTTACCTTTGTCTTCCTCTCTATGAAATTCTTTTTATCATTTCTTCTTTAAGTTCCTCAACCACCCTTTCAGTAGGGATAAAAACTGCCCCTTACACATTCTGTCATTTCTTTCTTCCCGCTTGCCAAAATTCGTTCTTTGTAACATCGCCTTTCACTCTCTCAAAGAGAAACACATGCAGTTGAGGTGCTCCTCTTCTTACTTAAATAAAACATGGCTATTTTCAAACACTTACTGACTGAACAGGATTTGTATTAAAGTTTTTTTGCAGGAGGACAGAATAAAATCAGCAGACTATTATCACGAATGTAGTTCAAAAGACTCAAAAAAAATAATCAGAAAACAGTTTCTCACAAAGCGTAGAGCCTGCTAATGTAACATACCCACTAAGAAAATACTCAAGGTTTAGCTACTTCTTTTCCCCTCCTCCCATGTGCATGGCTGCAGAAGAGAGACTCTTTCACATACTCCTCTTGTTAGAATTTAATTTCACAGAATCACAGAATGGTTTGGGTTGGAAGGGACCATAAAGATCATCGAGTTCCAAACCCCCTGCCATGGGCAGGGACACCTTCCATTAGATCAAGTTGCTCAAAGCCTCATCCAGCCTGACCCTGAACCCCTCCAGGGATGGGGCACCACTGCGAGGAGACAGCAAGCACCATGTGAAGGGGGTCAGCACTCAGGGGCCATGCTCTAAGTTTCTCTCCAAAGAAACAGCACAGACCCCCTGAACCTGAATCAGCTAAGAGGTAATTGTCCACCACAGCCAGGACGGGAACGTGCCTGCATTCATAGATGACGTATCAAGGACTGGTCAGACAGCCTGATGCCAGTTTCCCATACTGGAAACACTGAAGCAGAAGGTCTTCCCTTGGGAACCATACTCAGCTCTTTCATGAGGCCCCAAGATCACGATTAGATTTTGCCCTGCTACACCCTATTTTGTGCTAGCACATGGGACTTTCACTCCACAGACTACTTCTAAGCGAGGTTTTTTCTTACTCCAGTCAATGGCATCAAGGTCCTTGAACAGCAGAGCAATAGAGAGCTCACCGCAACTGCCTCTGCACTCAGCCAACCCCAATAACCAGAGGGCTGGAGTTCACTTCACCTTCTTCTGCTACACAAATAGGTTCCAGGCAATGATTTCCAGCAATACACCAGGACTAACGCTGCAGTCCACATTATTCTCCCAGACTCCTCTCATCACACATATCAAGTCCTACAGTGTCTTACACTGGGCTTGGGCTTCCCCTCAAAACCCTGACTACATAACACATGCGCACCCTGGTCCTGTCAGACGACAGCTCCAAAAGTTTACTTCTCCGTTGGCTAGAAATCTTACCCTAGTCCTTATCACTACGTGATCTCTTGCCAAAATTCTGTCCCTGAGGTTAGGTATCTATCTAGCTTGGCTCATGTTATATCAATTTTACATTTGAATCCATGTATTAATAATGTTTTTCCTCTTTGAACCTTTCTTCCATGCTAAAGAAGTCCCTTTCTTCCACAACATCATTGATATTTCAACAATTCCATCTGGAAAAACGCTTCAGAGAGGAATACATTGGGGGGTGGGGGAGGGAGGAAGAACCTTGTCACCCATGAGACCTGCAGTCATCAAGCCATCACACATAAACGGTACTCCCTGGAGGCCAAGAAAGCTGCTCCCATGACTGCAGAGACAGCACTTTCCCTCACTGTGCTTTGGTTCGGGATCTCTTCTCCTCTCCTTTAGAGAGCTGAAGGGCAGAAACTGGAAAATGGGGATTAGTACACTATTGACCCCAAACACATTTTCACTCAATGACTCAACATGACCAAAACAATGATGGCATGCATAGAAGTCGCCCCTACACATCCTCACTTGGAGCTCTAACCACACGATGCCACGATGACTACGCTTCCCCAAGTTCCTGCAGAACCATGGTGCCCCTGCCCTTCCCCAGCTTGTCCCCACTACAGCTGCCTAAGAAAACAACAAGTAGAAAAAAAAGAAAAAAATGTAAGACAACACAAGGGAGCAGTTAATTGTAATATTTTCATAGCCCACAAAAAGGATAGAGGAATTGTTCCTCTGAGGAAAATTGAAAGCCTTACAGGAAATCTGTCAGTGACCACTACCTTATTTAAAGAACTTAATTCTGCAGCAGAGATAAACAGACAAGGAAGAGTGTTGTTCTGAATCACAAATGAAACAGGCTTCGGGATTTTACACCCTCAAACTGAGCTGCTGAACAGATTATAAGTACTTAAGCTGTTCATTGTTCTAAAGTACTTTGTATCCCACATTTTCCACCACGTCCCACAATGCCCAGTATTTTAATACAGTCAAATATTACATACCCGTTTTTCGGAAATCATGTTTGTCATCTGATTTTGTCTACCTAAAAGTCCATTCGAAGGTACAAATAGTCCAAACTTGGATTTCAGTTGCCGGAAGGCAATCGCAGAAACATTCCCAGCACATCCTACCCTCCTTGATCAGCCAAGCTTCAGTTACATATTTTATTCTAGTGAAGTCTGAGCATGTGGACTACCACGTTTTATCTACAAAGCACAAACACATTGCTATAAATTAAACAAATTCAACTTGATATCACAATATTTGGCTTTGCAAAAATTATGCACTTCTGCCTAACGAAGTTCTAACAATTGTTTCACATTTTATAAAAATACCAGGCTATTACTTGCCTTTTAAAGGAATATAAAGAAAGCATTTAAATCTTATAAACCAAGAACTCCACAAGTAAGAGAATTTTCAAGCTACAACTGATTGCACACAGCTAACATAGAGTAACACCACTTTTCCTTCCAAACCATCCATTATATTATCAAGAAAGGTTTACACAGCACAAACCTGCCCCTTCTTTAGCTTATACTTTCCAGTAACAGTCACACCTAGCTCCATCTTCTTTGCTCTTCTTTCTTTGCTGTCTTGTTTCTCATACAGGATGGGTAGGTGCACATTCACAGAACATTTTTGCAGATTCACAAAGAACCACTGCCTCCAGCCACCTGCTCAGCACTGCCGACAGGCAGGCAGGCAGGCAGACCACATACAGCCAGCTACCGCACTAAAATCAGAACCTTTGTTTTCTGAAAGTCACATAGTCTGAAATTAACTTTATACCCTTCCACAGCCCAACATTACCAAAACGTCTCACTATACAGTACACGACCTATTCTGTACCCCTGTCCTACAACCAACAGGATAGCGCTGTGGCAGTAAAATTGCCCAAAGCACCTTTAATGACTTTGCATCCCAAAAACCGTTCCAAAGAAGGAAATACATAAAGTTACAAGTATCACTGAAATACCAGAGAGAGCGCTGTGGAACAACACAGAGTAATGCAATACTGCCAAACTCCCTACTAACCCTGGCACTCCAATTAACAAGATCTAAGTTTCAGTGCATGCCTGGTTGTCAATGAACTAGGGGAAAAAAGGCACTGAACTATCAAGATGGCTATACAAAACAAGGTAAAGTTATTTTACCATTTCATGTTGCTTTACCTGTATCATAGAGTTTACTTGTTAATAGATGTTTATTCCTCTTTCCTGAATAATCTGATATAAACTGCTGTAATACCACATGCCTACTTGGCAGAAAATCCCCTTTTCAATTGCCAACAATTTGGAAAAATGCTACCCAGAAAATTTGTCCTTTTTTTGGCCTGTGATCACTCTGTTCACTTTAAAGCAATGCACCTCATTAACCCTGATAATTAGCGAGGTTTTTCTCATCACATAAAAGGTTTAAGTTCCTCTATTAAGTCATTATTTGAATTTGCACTGCTATTAAGACGATGAGGCTATTCTGGATTTAATTTCACATAATGAGATGTTTCTTTTTAAAGACCCTAATTTTTTTAAGTCAAGGTGTATAATTTCATGACCGCGTATGCTACATGATAGTGAATCTACTGGGTTAAGGAATGGATAATATCCATACAGAAACCAAGCAAAATTCAAGTTGGAAAGCCTAGAAAGGGTAAGGCAGCAAAAAGGCATCAAAAACAGAAACCAGGCACCTTACAGAAGCATGGCTGTGGCAGCAGAAGCCAGAGATAACGGAAAAAAGAGAAAAGGACCAAAACTACAAGGACATATACACCCTTTGGACACAGGCTCTGGGCTCATTATCCATACTGGTATCATATTAGTTGATGTGAGCTGTAGTTAACAAACATATGGAATAACCATAGTAGGGAAAAAACAGTCACATTTATTTAGACATTGAATCATATAGGTTTCATTGGCAGCATACCTGACACCAGAGCATCTGAGTGCCTCAAATGTAAATATCTAGAGGTGTCAACACCCAAGGTCTTGCCAAGAAGTTTCTTCAGCACAGAATCCAGTCACTATTAAATAATAACAATACAAAAATCCTTGACATGTCGGAACAGAGAAGAGAACTTTCTGTCATGACATGAGGATTACCACAGCTCTGACTGCACTGAACACTGAAGCCAAGCAAATCCACAGAGTTCAGATCAGCTGTCAGTCCCATGTGGGAGAGTTTCAAGCACTGCTAGTGTGACCCACCCACACACCTTAAAAAGTTGTCATTAATTTAGCATGCATTCTCCAGAAAACTTCATTTTTTGTAGTTTAAAGCCCCCTTTGCTAAATCTTGTTGCAAGTGCCTATCAGTGTGAGAAAAACATTAAACTCTCCGGGAAGAGTGTCAAGAGTGCTGTGAATATTCAGAATAAACTCACTATGAAAGTCTAATCAGCGTAACAATTCCCTCGGGAATTATCAATTTGCAAATCTCTCAAACACCTAAAAAGGATAAGAAAGTTGTTGAAAATATAGCAGGGTACTCATGAATGAGCCATACACTGAATTTTCTTTTTAAAGTCTAAAGCACATAACCCTCCTTGAGCAGAATGAAGACATAAATATGCACATGAGATTAATAAAAGAGGCAAAGGAAGGCAATATTTCATTATCATGTCGGATTTATGTAAATTTGGATGAGACTTTTGGTCAGGAACGGTAGACGCCAGCAGAGTTTTCAGTATTACCAGGAAGCACAGTCACTGTGTCTCCAAACACGTTTATCTGTTGTTTAAACATTGGGAAATGCACCTGAATGCCCACAGGTTATCCCGTGCTATCTTTCCTAGTTAATACATTCCACTTTTCAAATTGTGGTTTTCCACTTGAAACAAATGCCCTGTCAACAGCAAACCTTCAAGTTTCATCACCGTTAATCAGTTTCCTTCCTCACACTAATACAAGATGCACATAACATGCATCTTCTTCCTCCCCACAGCCAGCAGGCAGGGACAGAACCCCAAACAGAAGGGTTTGTTTTTCAACATGAAGTTCAAAGAGCTTAAAATTACTTTTTTTTTTCCCCTCTTATTTTTTAAACAAACCCTGAAAATGACCAGAGTGGTTTTGGCATTGCTTTAATCAGTTTAAACTTGAAGACAGGAACTCTAATTAAAATCTGGAATTCTAGCTGTAAGAAACAGCTAATTAGTTCCCAACTTTTTTAATGAAGGACTGGGGCAGTGTCCATATTAGCTGTTCAGTATTAAAAAGGCAACGTTCTGCAAGACAAGCTCATTCTCTCAGTACATCAGTTTGTATTTTTACTTCAATCCCTGCCATTGTCAGAGGGATTTAAGAACAAACACTATAATAACGATCATATTTGCAGATTTCCATACACAGTAAGATAATTGACCGTTGCAGCATTTTGAACAGCGAAGGAGAACCACAAGGCAGTTCATTACCTTTCTGTTCGGCAATGAAGAACCTTGCACTAAAGTACAAGGTTGTGTTTGCCTCCTTCCAGTTCAATCCTGACAGCAACTTGCAAACACAAGAGAGATGGGGAGAAGCGAGAGAAGGGATTTTACTCTTGTGCTCCCCAGAAGCCTGGGGAAAATACATGGGAGAGGGGACAAGTGAGAACCGCCAGATTAAGGAGAACCTTGGGTAGACGGTCACAGTAAAACAAGCTGACAGCAGTGGAAGCCTGAACACCTTCCTTCACATTTCCATAGCTTCTAAGTGTCTCATTTTATAAGGGCTAGGTTCCTCTATCCCCCTTCCCACTCCCAGAGTACCAACTGAAAAAAAAAAAAAATCTCTGAAAACACTTATTACAAACAAAGGACAAGTTCTCCCACACCCCCGAGCCAGGATTTTTTAACCCGAGCCGCTGCGTGGCCACACTCACTCCGAAAGCCCTGCCCCAGCCTTTCTCCGCCGCGGAGCCGATGCGAACCCGTCCCCACCGGGGGACCACCGCGCTGGGCGATGTCCGCAGCTGCCCGCGGGCTCGGCTGGGGCGCAGCTCGCCCCGGGGGCCGCCCCCGACCCGGGGCAAGGGGGTGGCAGAGCCAGAGGAGCTCCGTTTCTTTATTTCGCGGAGCGGGGCGGCCGGGGGAACGGTGGGATCAGGGGATGGGCTGGGGGAAACCCC
>WKFP01015114.1:430359-497640 GCA_011057875.1 Pterocles orientalis
GCCCGTCGCCCCGCCCCATGATGTCATCCCCCGCCGAGCTCGAGCGGCCGGGGCCGGAGCGGAGCCTCCCGGGGGTGGCGGCAGCGCCCCGGGCTCCCCCCGGCCCCGCTCTGTCGCAGGGTGGGTGCCCGCGGCGGCCGTTCGCATGGGAGCGGCAGGGTGGTCGGAGCGCTTCCCGCGGGAGGGTTCGCCCCCCGTCCCTCCCTGCCCTCACCCATGTCTGCCTTTCCCGGGAGATGTCCTTGGAAATCAGTTTGTTGGAAGTGTAGAAATCCTGCGTGGAAGCCCTGGGCGAGGAGAGGCAGAGGGCGTGTTTGCAGGTTTATTTCTCTTTGCATTAAAAACCAGTGGTCGGCTGGGTTCTCCCCTTCCCTTCAGAGACCTGTGCAGAGATGCCATCCCTCGGCCTTCGGTTAAACAGGGGGAAGAGGGGGCGAGGGATGGGGAGGGGGCACACGGCGCGGCGAAATGCTCTCCCAGCGCTGGAGTCCAGGTGGTATAATTATTCTCATATCATGTTTGAGAGTAAGTCTAACTTCGAATGGCTCAGACGCCTCAACAAGCCAATGTCCTCAGGCAGCGTGCTTAGGTAGTGGTCCAGACTGGGTAAGCCGAAATAAAATAAGATGAAAAATCTACCTTAGACCAAATTTCCAGGAGCACACCACAGCATCGGGTAGTTACATATCTTGATAAAGGCTTCGTCACCAAAATAAACCATTCCTGGGCGATTTAAATTATGCATCTGTGGTCTTAGAGTAGAAAAAAGACATACAGATTTTTTTTTTTTAAAGTTGTGCTCGATTGACAGGTCTAGAAATTAAAGAAAACATCAGTCTGAACTGCAGCATGGAAGGAGCAGCAGTACAAGCCTCAGGCTTCTTCGAAGAAGTCCACTGAAAAGATGGAGAACTGCAAGTCCTGTTGCCGTAAGGGCAAGTGTCTAAACAAGCATCACCTTTGTCGTGATGAAAACATTACGTGGGTACCTGCATGGTATGGAGTTCACTCAAGCAGATTAAACTATTATTTCTCATCTTTTTCTGGGTCCTGGGATCTGATCCAAAGATCAAAACATGACAAGTTTTCTAAAGTTATATCTGCTTGTTATACTTCTTCTCCTTTTCTTATAAATAGTAAAAAGGAAAATAAAACTGCTCAAAATTCTCCTCTCACCTTCTGGTACTAGTTTAAAAATTCTTTAAATTCTCAGCTATATGCAGGTACATTCTCACTCATGCTTGCTATTTTTTATCTTACCTTATTTATCTTTCTATCTTATTGGAGATTTCACCTAATCAGGTTTGTAACAGCAATTTTTATACCCTGAAAATAAAATTGAAAATGGAGCTGCATCAGCCTCAGTTATTGATGCTCTGCTTCACCATTTTAACACACTTGCATGGCTGCTCACCTCATCAAAATACATCCCTTCCTCCCTTCCAAAGAAAGTGTTTGAATGTTAAATCGTTTCGCCTTATCTGCAGAATGATTTTTGAAAAACTGGATCAGTAAAAACATATGTGGAGGAACGAGGACTCTCCTTCCAAAAAAATCTTCCTCCCTTATGGGATCCTGAAGCCTTCGGCAGAGACAGTGATAGGAAACTTTTGCTCATTGCTTTGAGTAAGTGGACTAACCACTGAGGTCTAGTAAAGGCTACTGAACTCATGAATCCAGGGCTGTTTCATTTCCGTAAGGCACTTCAATAATTTCATTAAGTTGAACACAAAATTTAAAGGACAAAAACTACCTCAGACTCACGCAGATGATTGATATTGAGTAACAAGCCGGCTACCGGCATAAAACAAGGGAAAAAGCAGCATTTGAACAGTAATATTAACTGGGAAAAGATATATACTAGACAGAAGATGTGTACTAGGCAATTGATTCAGGGAAGCTGGTATAAAAAGATGAGCTCTGTTTGCCATTGCAGACAGATTTCCTCACAGTGAGTTCCTCAGCAGAGCAGAGAATTAGTCGGGCACTGAAAGAGGTGTGTTAGAATTGTTACTACTCTGTCAGTTAACACTGGTGCAAACACTGGTTTAGAGAGAGCTGCAGCTTTCTCTAGCAAGCTTTTTTAGATTCCTTCATACCTTGGGCATATTAACATCTCTCTAACTATAGCTGCTCTGATTCCATGTGACTAAGACAACCAAGAACCACAGACCAGAGCAATATACGACCAAACAGGTGTCTGAATTCATTGCTCACCATACCTGGACTTTTTGCTTTGGACATCAATATTCAGTCTTTTTGCAAGCCAGTATATTTGGATTTTTAAAGAGATTTTAAAGTTGAGGAAGAGTCGGTGCTGAAGAAGGTCCTCAACAGCAGCTTTATGAGTTCAGAAGCATAGCATTTGAATACAGGAATAAACTTTTCTGAGTTCATCCTTCCAAGTATCAAAAATTAATATTGTCTTTACAAACCTTTCATAAACCTATGTGTTATAGAGCAACAAACCTGTACAGCTACGTGTCACAAAATCTTATGTCAAATTCTAGGTTTAAAAAAAAAAATTAACATGGATGACATGGCAAGCAAAAGAGAGGGAAGAAGGAATCATGCTATGTGTGTTATTGTGTGTTACTTAAGGCAAAGCATACAGCAAGATAATCTTTGCAATGCAAATTGACTTAAAAATGTAATGTTAGCTATTAATAAATTTAAATCAGGTTGTGCAGGCTTGTTCCACAAAATGAAAGAGCACCGATACCACTCTTCTATTAAAAATAAGAAACTTCATGGTATGAACCTTTGCCATGCTCTCAGGACCTGGTTACGCTGCCAGTTCGAGCCCAGGTAAGAAGTTCACACCAAAAAAAGGACTCCTCCTTCCTTTCATGTATTCCCAAGCATCACTGTATCAGCATTCATTAATACATAATGGATGTGGTGAGCAAGATCAGGTTACTTACCAGGCTGCCAACAAATCTGGAAGTTTTAGGAAATTGTCTACACTAGTGCTTGCATAAGGGTAGCAGGAGCTCAGCACATTGATCTGGGGGAGAGAAAATTCTTCATGGGTTCATGTTTAAGTTCTAATTGGACTCAAAATAAAAGCTAACAATACTGAAACATGCTAGAAATACATATCCTCAAGACCAGACAAAAGGTATTTGTTAGAATAAAGAAAAAAAACCCAGAGAAGCCCAACACTTACTCCAGCTTTACTGAAGTGCTTCCCTAGCCTGCTGTTTGCCCTACTGCTAGATCTCTAGTGATGTCCTCGTGTATGTGACTACCACCATAGCACCATGCCTGTGAACGGTTGATGGATTTCTTCACTATGTTCCTTAGAATAGAGATCTCTCTACACAAAGCAATTTTAACACAAAGTTTTGATTTATCATCCTTTTCGTATGTAAACCTTCTATATTTTATATCCAGTTATACACTTTTGCCATTCCATCCTAACACCAACTCCTTCTTTCTTTTTCCTTCGTCTTAAAACAACATAAAACAGTGCTTACGTTGATGCATGGAATAGTGATACAGTGAGCTGTAACAGCATCTGGTTTTATTAACTTTGTATAACCCAGACATGTGTTTTTCCTCATTCTAAAAAAGTCTGCTGAGAGCCTCAGGGCCAAAAAGCAAAAACGGTGGTTTGTTTTAAAATAAAGCACTTCAAACTGAGGACTAGAGGATATCTCGCTGTAAGAAAATATTTACCATGTGCTGCAATACAAGGTCTGTTCTTATTAACAACTTGAGGAGCATTTCAACAAAATGGTACACAGACACAGTATGAGAATTGATGTACTGTTGGAACACAGCACACAAATCCACATGCCTGAGGATTTTCTAACAGGAAAACTGTATTGGGAATTTAGAATCACGAGTGGGAAATATTACCTTTTCTGCTAGCCAGCTTCCCCTTATATCCTTGTAGTATCATGCCTACAAGCGCTGCACTTGAAGTTACCTCTCATATGATTTTAATTTAGACCTACATACCTTCATGTTCTACACATGATGCGAAGATGTTGCACTGACTCCCTAGGAACAAGTGTTTTGAATAGTTATTACTCACGTTTAAGAAGGCATGATACCCCCTCATCCCCTAGGCAGCTCCTGCTGCCAGTTTGTTCTCTGCTCTCCTAACAGAATTCACATTACACGTACTACACCAAGTGTTTTCTTCTCTGAAATTTTACCGCTGTATTGCAAATATAATGGTGTTCTGATAGCCGATATACTCACTCAATGTGACCAGTTCTTTAGAAACAGTGAACATTAAGACAAAAAGGCATAAAAAAGCTGTCTACCACCAAAACCAAGTAATAAAATAAAAATAAGAGATTGGTCAAAACAATGCTATGAGATAAAAATATTTTCATTTAGAGATCATTTTGGTTCTTACATTATTTTACATCTTGTGAACTTTTACTCCATGATACCTACAGTTCCTAATGTATATTTCCTTCTCAGAGAAAATCCTAATTCAAACATGGAATAAAAATGAACAGATTTTACAGAACTGAAAAAAATCAGTTATCGTGACAATCCAGAATGAATGTCCTGCTCCTGAATACCACTTACAATCTAATGAATAAAATAAGTTAGGTATTACCAAACCTGCTAGTAAGTATTTTTGTATCTCAGTTTCTTGGTAAGGTAGATATCGAGTACGTTGTACTGATTTGTGCCAGTAAGTGTGTCTGTCCTATACCTAATGGTTAGCAGCTTATAGGTAAGAGTTAAATTGAGATTCAGAAAAGTGGCTTCAGTTAATGCCTATTCAATAACGCATTATGTTTTACATATGTAGAGAGATTTCTGGACACGTAGATCAAGATAAAAAAGTCTGTGATCTACAGCTTTTCCTGTTGCAAACTCAACTTCTTCTATGCAGACGGCCATACAGGATTTAGAGGCTACAGAACAGACACGGACATACTCATAAACAGTTTCAATAATGGTATTATAACTGAACTATGGACAAGCTTTGATTATTGTAAAGAATTGCTACGTTTCCTAAAAGAAGGGCCAGTGCATCTATCCAAGAAATGTTCTGGATCCACAATATTGCCCTTGTCGTGGTATTCCCCTCTTCTCAGATGGTGGTATGTAGCCAAAAGAAAAAAAAAAATATTTGAAGAACTTCACTGAGGTTGTAATACTGCATGTTTTTCCTTCTGCCTGAAACTTCTGTCCATTCAACTGAAAAGATAAGAAGGTCCACATTTATCTGGGCATCTTATTTTAACCTGCTGTGCTCTGCCCCTCAAGCACAGCATGTACAATATCTGTCAAGTTTTTCTCTTCTCTCAGTTTATTAAACAGCAATTCAATGCACAGCTGTGGCATGCTCCAATTACTCATTGCGCTTCTCTTAAATTATGGTTCAGACACTGGTGATAGTAACCTGAATGATCATAAAGTTCCTTACCTCCTATTTTGTGTTATTCTTTGAACTGTTTCCAAGCTGTTCCAACAATATGTTGTTCCCCTCAGTATCAAATATTTGGCCTGTTTTACGTATTTTCCAGCTGCTTACCAGTGGCCTACCACAGCAGCGATGTTGGTTTCATTCTGAACATTAAAGCAGAGCAAGCATTTCAGTCCCTATAAAAATGCATTTTACAACCACATCTTATTTAAAAATTCATCAACGGTGACTTTTTTGTTGTTGTTGAAACAATAAATTAATGGCTCTACAGGAACCTTTATAGCTCTTTGTAGGCTGACATTACGCTGGAGATGCTAAACACCTGCATGCCCAAATTGCACCTGTACATGCTACATCTGCCTTGGTCTCTCAAGCGTTCACATCACCACTCTCTGTTTGGATACTCTAGTTTCCCTGTCATTCAGATATGGAAGAACAATTCCACTGTGTAAGTCTGGCCGCTGAACTTTATTTGAGTTGGAATTACTGTCCTGTCTACAGATGGGCTGCACACCTCTGGCATAGTTCACTTGGTTTTCACGTTTGTACTTGAGCTGAAGATGCACAATATCCCATGAAGGAGTTATTTTAACTATACTGGCAGTGAGCCATTCTTTCTTAAACTGTTGAATGCTACTAGTGCGTTCACAGTCTGTGATGTTTTCTTCCTGGGTGTTCTCTCCTGGTTTGGTACTGTTAGATCTACATGAACCCATGTGTCTCTTGTACTGCTTTTCATTACGATACATAACTTGGAATTGCTGGATTCTCATTAGGTTTGTTTTCCTTAATTAAAGGGGGTCTTTCTGGCAACAGAAACTCCTTCAGTCTTTCTTATATATATATATCTATATCTTGTTGATGACATAACTTACATAACATTCCTTCCTGCCTTGTTCTCACTTCATTTAAAGAAAGAGTAATAATTGAAGCTTAATTACTATCACCCAGAATTCATACATCTGCCTAGCTCACGTCTCCAAAATCGAGAGATATAACAGGAATAACTTTTTGTTCCACGTTACTGCAACCATTTAAATAAAATTATTAAGATATTACATTAACCAATGATGGCTCTGAATACACAACTGTTAACAGAAATTAAATTTGAGGTACCTTGTCCTGGGAGTACCTGTGTGAGCACGCATCTGCACATGTGTACAAAGTGCTCCAAGGACAACAAATTGATTAAAAGGAATTGAGCTTCAATGCTTAATTAAAAATGTATGGCATCCGTCTTTACCGGCTGATGAAAATTTAGTCAAGCCTGACAACACAATACTACCTAAAAAGGAACCCCCAGCTGAAATTTGCAGGGTATAAAAAAGAAAGCTCATTCAAATATGCTAAGATGCATATCTTCATTTAATTCTGTCTGTAGTTAGCACTAATGTCTGAGGATCAGTTTTCCTCCCACACTTGACGTGACAAGACTCATCCACTGTTTAGGCAGTGGGACACAATCATTTTCAACCTACAACAAAACCTATGAAGAAATCTATAATAACAATTTATCTGAAGAGTCAACTTGACACCCATTCATTGCTTTGATTGCAGTAGTGTCACTTACCCAAGTGAATCTAGGAAACTACATATGCTCGTGCTAAAGAACAAATGCTGTAATCTTCCCCTATAAATCAAAGCAAAAGCCCTCAGTGAGTCAAGCTGGTTATTAAGACAGATGAAATGCGGTTTCATTTTTCACAGAATGAACCAACAGAAGAGTTATTTCACAAAGCCCAAATCTGGCATCTGTGGCTTCAGACACCCACAGACAGACATCCATATATCATGCTTTGCTCATAGGGTTAAGCATCTGCTAAAATACATTACGTAGTTAAACAGAAGCTTGTCAACCAATTTTGCTGTAGGTTAGGTGTCGCTTCTGACACTCCTAATGTCTCTATAATTGCTATTGTCATGACCTGTGAGTTTCCAGGATTAAGTTAGTAACTGCTTGTTGTCATTTGAATTAGTTAACACAGTTCCCTGGTCCCTTGCATCCTTCCTCCTCCTCATAGTACTGAAAACAAAGCAAAACCTCGGAGGGTGTTTGTACCCAGGAGAAACCTTTGCTTCACTAAGTCCCTGAAAGATCTCGCGCATTATTGAGATTCAAGTAAGTGGTGTGACCAAAAGAAAAAATAAAAAGTTTCCTTCCTGCTTTCAGGTTTAATTATATGCACACACACATCTCTTCCAGGTAATGTAAATACCACATAACGAGAACCCAGACTTTAGAAAAAAAGCCATCTGAGTGTTCTCTCTTACCTGCTACAAATTCACATTGTTTCAGTGCATATTAATCAAAGAGGAAGTCAAAACCCTTTGAAAAACTACTACCCAATAGTATCCAGCTTTGCAAACTTATACAAATCTTAAGATACAAACAAACAGACCCAAACTTTTTTTTTCAGTAGAACACACCAATTCTCACACAATTTTCCCTTCACAAGTCCACATGCAAAACAGAAGATCCCATTAGCAGAGAGACACATTATTCAATGGCAAATGGTGTTCTGGCCATGGTGAAAGTTGTTGGGGTCTGAGGTGTAAAAAAAGTTTGTGGTTGGAAGTTACGAACAGACCCACTTTTTTGGATGGGTGTTGTATTTTATTCTTTCAAAGGTACTTCTAGTCTTTGTAGATCAAAGGTAGGGAGACTGTTGTGGTTATGGACACAGAAGGCAATGCTCAAACAGGATGAAATTAAGATTCTGTGGGCATGGTCTCCAGTTCTTCAGTTTCTTAGTCTACAATGTCTGTATTTTATTGAAGACCACTGGGGAAATTTTGAATTTGTCAGATACTTGAATTGAGTTACATTCAAGTTTTTGAAAGCTAGAGCAACTATCCTCAAATAAACATTTCAATGTCCACTTCTGTAGCTTCTTTATTCAGACATTTCTATTGTAATTTTGGCAATATCGTTGATATTCTTGGAAATATCATTTTACCTTAATAATTTCTGCAGAAAAAACAAAAGTTATCCTCACTGTATACAATGTCTGTTTTTCTCTTTATTGCAATTACTAGATAATACTAAAGGATGTGTGTTATTGCTTTTGGGGAAACATGTTCTTCAATCTTTCCCTTCCTCCCCAAGTGAAAAACTTGTTGCAATACACTGAGATCTTGTCACTTATTTACTCGCAAGGGAAGGTTCTTTGGCAGGGGACCTGCTCCAGAATTCAGGTCAAAAAGAGTTATTGAGATTAATGACATTATTGTGCACGGCAGGTGGCAGAAAGGATGATATAACAGCAAAGTCATTTCCTATTTCGCAGGCTTGCAGGAAAAAGCCCTAACTTTTACATTTTCTAGGAACTAGGGCCCAGACAGAAAGACGTGGTTTTTAATGGGATCCAAAGTTGTACTCAGTGTTAAGTTTTACAGTTTTTCTTAATGCACTAATGATACTTCAAAAAGTCATTAAAAGGTACATTTTAGGAACTAACAGCAATCAGAGTCAACTCAAAAGATGCAGATACATAATTTATGCTAGCTTCTTGGAACTATAATTTTTTTGTTGTTCAAGTTGATTCAAAAGGAACTAGCATTCGTGTGTTTCAAGAACTATTCCTTTCCCTTTCTCTCCTCTCCTCTCCTTCAAACATGACAGTAGGTAGGATCCAGTTCATGCATCCCAGTCCTAGGTTGCTCAGTACAAGTCTAAAACCTGAAAAAACCTGCATAAAGAGTTTCCAGTCACTGAAATTACGTTCTCATAATTTCTCATATCTTATTTGATTACAAAATGAAATTTAACTAAAGTTGCTGAAGCATACTCCTGGATGACTTCTCTTGATTCAAAATCCAGTAGAATTTGCAGGTGCCCATTACTCCATCTACTTCCTATAAACACTACTAACGTGCCGTATCAGTTTCCCTTGTAATATATACATCATTCCCAATATCACATACAAACATTACTCAGCCTTCTCCATTTCTCTTACTTCTCAATATGCATTTATCTCACAAAGAAGTAACAACAGTGTTCACCACCCCAGTTTCAGAGAAAAGCCACATGGCTACCAGCTTTGTCCACTGTGCAAGTCTGCAGTACACTTCTTGAGAATACTGCACTTTCTGTTGGATGGCCTCCTACGCAAACCGAAGCTCCACCTTGGAGAATGGAAAAGGAAGTACCGAAATTATATGGAGAAAATAACAGATATCACCTATAACATTATGGCAAAAGGTATAAAGAGCTAATGGCTGAAGGACTAAAAAAGTCAAATTTTCCCTCGAAAAAGGCCATGTAGAAATAACCCTGAAAGTGTTACAGTCATAGCAGGCATTAAAGCGTTTTTCTTTCACTGGGCTAGCAGATCTTTCAAAGCTTGTTTTGTATTACGTACCACATGCTGGTTTTAAGTATTTTGTAGCCAGTTTTCTGCCTATCCACATGCTTAATGCATTTTGAGCAATAAACATTAATTACTTAATTGCTTGTTGATTTTGTCAGAGCACAATAGTACTAGTTTGCATGGCAACTGATACGCACGGATACTGATTTTCAGAAACTGTCTCAGGGTTCTCAGAAGCACGTATTTCATGTTGGTGGCCATTAGGGCTGACAATATGGTTAGCACTTTCAACAGGCACTTCACGTGGTAATAGAAAAGGGGTGCAATGGTCCTATCAGGGAAGTCTCATATTTCTTTTCCAACAATGGACGGACCTGAAAGGTGGGAAGACAACATAGACAAAGCTACAAAGCACCAAAAACTTACTTTTATTTAAGTAACAGTCCCTGTTTCTAGTTTGAGATATGAGTGTGCTTCTCCACATCGTAACAATCCTGTGCTCATCATCTCCTAGCAGCTTTTATGGGGGAAATTAGTTGTCTAACAGACCCCCTAATTAATGTAACAAACACTTTATAAAGAGTGGGAGGCTTCTACAGTCATTTAAAAAACTGTGGTAAACTGTGTGGGAACTTTTCAGATAAACCAAATTCCAATGTCAAAATGTTTTCTCAAACCTGTTATTTACCATGAGTAACATCTCTTACCACAGCAGTCCTTTTCAGAAAACTCAACAAAATCCAAACAATGCACACAGACAGACAAACAGTCAAGAATTATATATCCAGCAATATAATAGGCCAAGAAGATGAGAGCTTCTTCTTCAGCCAGTGAGCAGAGGGAAAAAAGTTGCACAGGCAAAGATGGAACCTGCAAGGTTTTTGTGCTGTGCGCTTACATGCTGTAAATAAGCACCTGAGGATGCAGCTCAGACCTGTCTTTAAAAGCCACTTGAAGAGGAACTCCAGCATGAGATCTCTGGTTTAAACCCAAACAGGGCTAGAGCGGCTGTTGTACAGTCTGGGCAGGACACGGGCTCTTCACGAGAAATTCCTGCATTTTTTGGCAGCTGGTAGAGTTTCATTGTTGATTTAAAGCTGGCCTTTAAAGAAACTAAGTCTTGGATGGAAAACTTGAAAATAACACCCAACAGATCTATAATATTGTTTCTAAACCAAAAAAAACCCCAGAGATTCAGAAATAAAACAAGTGAGGCATCTGATTACCAAACTGCAATAATACACACAATCCTGGTGCCTGGCCCAAGCATGCATTTTATACATGTGGCTGGTACATAAAGCAGCCCTAGAAGCAGAAGTCGAAACCTGTGATTTCATTCTCCCTTATCAAGAGACTATAGAATTGCTGTACTTCAAGTCCAGCACTAGCAAGTGTTTCAGACCAAAGTGGCCTTTGACTGCACTGGAGAGCAAGTTTGAATTGCTGTAGCCAGAGGCAAGGCTTGAACCCCAGGCCCTCCTTCCCACTTAGGGAAATTTCCCACTCTTGGTGTTTCTAATGAAAAGGGTGACCTGCACCAGCACTCAGGCTAGAGGGTCACCTGCTGGCTGGATCTTTGATGGAGATAAGATTGTAGGCTATCAAGAATGTCACCCCACTCAAAACAATTTGCCTTAAAAGTAGAAAAGGCAGGCATTTATAGGGGCAGAGTTTAAGTGGCGTGAGAAAGAGAGAATAATTTTGATTTTCAGTTCCAGACTTCATCGCTTACATTTTTTCTGTGTCCTTTTTAGTGAACTTTGCTACTAACACACTTACACTCCTCTGTTCTGTGAGGTGCGTGATAAGAAAAAAAGATTAATGTCAGAAGCGCCAGTTAACTTCACGTTTCATTTGAAAAACGTGCAGCGGATCTCTTAGCGTGCAAGCAACATACAGCACTTCATATCCAGCCCTCAAATAGTATGCTGCTTTGCAGGACTAGTAGAAAATATCTCTTGCCTCTTTGTGGAACACAGTGTCAAAACAAATGACTTCTTGTTAGTTTACCCATAAACTCAAGAGATATTTGTTCACTTATAAAAATTTTTAGTCTTAAAAAATTCCTATAGTACAGCAACTACCACAAAAATTCAGAACACAGTCCTTTTAAACTCAGCTGGTGACCAGTACCAAATTCTTGTTAGGAAGGTATAAGGAACTTTTTCTAAATGACTGCAGAATAATTAATCTTTATGGATTTTTTTTTGACTATCGTGAATCAGTCTTGTTACAGACCACTAAACTGTGTATATTTTTGTTACCTATTGAAGTCTAATTCTGCTAGTTAATCGTGTCCTGTTCCTATTTGTGCAGGTGATCATGGATTGACTTTTGATCTTCAACTAATAAATAAGATATCCGAGTATAAATCCTCTACTGATTTAAATCGACTAGTTCTAATACTCTGCAACTACCTCACAGGCTAGTCACACACTTCATGTACCTTCCTATTCTGAAAATTAGAGTTCAGTTTTTGTACGGGGTTTGGCTGGGCTGAAGTTAACTTTCTTCGCAGCAGCTGGTATGGTGCTGTGTTTTGGATTTGTGGCTAAAAAAACAGTCTTGATAACATCCCAATGTTTTGGCTGTTCCTGAGCAGTGTAGTGCACATCAAAAAGACTTTCTCTTTTTCCCACCCTACCCCACATGAAACAAGTGGGTTGGGAATGAAGAAGGAGCTGGGAGAGGACACACCTGGGACACTCCGACTGTCCAAAGGGATATTCCGTGCTATATAGTGTCCCATTCAGCAATAAAAACTGGGGCGGTGGAGGAGGGTACAGGGGCTTGACTTCCAAGGTGGCTGTTTTCAGAGACTGGCTGGGCATCAGTCTGCTTGTGGGAGGTGATGAGTGATTGCCTTTGCATCATTTGTATTTTTTCTCCTTCCTCCACTGATTAAACTGTCTTTATTTTGACCCACAAGTTTCCTTGCTTTTGCTCTTGCTGTTCTCTCCCCACCTTCTGCTGGGGTGGGGGGAGTGAGCGACTGGCTGTGCAAGTCAAACCACAGCAGTTTTCAATGCATTTGCAGAAGGAAATGGGCATTTTTATGTCAAAAACCATGGGCCAACTCCCAAGTCTGCTCAGAAAGAAAGTAAAAAATACCCAAATTCCTGTTTCTTCTGTCTATGCCTATGGATGAGGTTTATAACAGTGTGGAGGAAAAAAACCTTATCTCCCTCCAACCAATTTATATTTAAATAAAACTATCTTAAGAAATATAAGTTACAGCTGCCCCTGAAATGACTAATTGCTAAGATAAATTAATTCTTTCATGAATAAAATGATAAAGTGATAAGTCTTCACTGTTTATTGCCATCTATTTCCAGCATCAGTTTGCTTCAAAGCAAATAGACAATTTTCATTAGAACATCTTCCCTTTAATGTACTATAAATTCTATTAATAATATAGAAGAATTTCTGTGTTTCATCACAGAATATCCTTTTTTTTTTGTTTGTGCAAACCTGGTGGATGGGAAACAGTTGTTTTAAAAAATATAAGAACAAACAAAAAAATCTGATTCCAACCCAAACTGAACATTTTTTGAACAGTTAATGTTAGCTATCTTCTTGTTGATGTTAATTTCGTTATCTACTTTTTAACTAAACAGTTAACTTATGATATTACTATTAATTTACACCACCTACATTTTGTGAAAAACATCACTGAGATACCACAGTAAAGCAACACAAGCACTAATACTAAAAAGAAATACCAGACATTTTATTAAATCCTTCATTACAAAATTACCAAGCATATTTTCAGGCTGTGGAGTGTCTGAGCTGATGAATCTATTTCCTGAATCTTAGACTCATTCACTCTACCCATTGTTTGTCAACCAGATTTCTTATTTTTTTTTTAATTTTTTTTTCAAGTGCAGAAACTGCCCTTTCAACAGGGTGGGCTGACGAAACAGTCCTCAGACTAGGAATAACCAATTTTCCTAATGCTTTGCAGTTGGTATCAAAAATCTGTGAATAACTGAAGCCATAAGCCTTGAAGAAAGGAAGTTTGGGTGATGGGAGAAGTCAACAGTCGCACTGTAGAGGGTGGGCCACAGCAGTTTGGATACCCGGCGGTCCCTCCCTCTCAACAGACCCACTAAAGGTCACCCAGGGGAGCTCCAGCAAGCAGAGCCGTTCCTGCTCTCTGACAGACACCTTACATACTGCACATGTTGCTCACTTTGACAAGTGCTACCAGGATGCGCCTGAATAAATCGGAATTTGAACGAGCTGTGGATATGAAAAGCAAATCTAGAACAAGAAATCAGCTTGGATTCCAAGTGGTCATGCCACGCACTGATGGAAAGGGTCTGGGTTTATATCAGTCAGTAAATGCTCAGCATGAAATTCCTGTTGTAAAATGAAGACTTAGGTCAAACATTCATTAAACATGGATATATTACGCTATTTCTCTTCTAGTGAAGAATTCCCAAGACAAAAATTAATAATATTCTACTCCAACTGGCCATTTTTCTATATTTTTCAAGTGGAACATGTATCACCCATTAAATATGTTCAGAAATGACTGATGCTGAAAATTAACACCATCACAGTAAAGCCATCTTTTCAAAAGGAACATGTTATTGCATGTGAACAACAGTCTTCCCAAAAATATTTGCACTTTTGTTTGTTTGAAGGTTTTTTGTCACATTATTTTTGTGAATGTAAACAATAAAATCTGCAGGAGCCAACTCCTTGTTGCTTTCTGTGTATTTGCACAAATAGATGAGAACACAGGGAACAAGTCATGATACTCGATTTGTGAATTAAAGTATGCACAACCCAAGTCCACATTTTGAAAAATATGATCCTCTCTTTCAGCTTTAAAAAGATAAGCAAGGAAATTGATAAAGACTGTGTTGGCTCAATTACAGAGGAAGCAATTGCATTTCAGTCCTCTGTGTAATTACTATACTATAGTTGTTTTCTGGGAAGTGATTTTAAATGTCTCCTGTTAAATTAAAGATCTGAATTAAACCTTATCAATACAGAAAGTGTCATCTGTGGTCAAAAAAAAAGCATGATGCTTTTCCTATGAAGAAAAATTCCTTTCCCATTACAGTCCACTCTTCTACTGTGCCTTCACATTGCAGAACACAGTAGTGACAAGAGCTAATTAATTAGAGGATTTTGCAGGGCCTCTATTCTAAGCAACTCTTGCTTTGTGTGGTCTCAGTCCATTATTCATAATGCAAATGACTTGCACCTTGAGAGTAGTGGGAAACTGTACAAAACCTCCCAATGTGTGAGAAATTAGCAAGTGTTGCTTTGCTGTTTTATATGCAGTGGGGAGTCAAATTTACATTCCTAATTTTTTACTTCAGTATAAAAAGCATACTCATGCTCTTTGAAAACAAGAAAATAAAACATCTAAGGACCAGAGGCACCTTGCATTCACTTTGAAGTACATTTTACATTAAATAATTTTCTGAAGACAAAAGGTGGGGGAAACCTGCATGATCCATTCAGCATAGAGTCTGACTCTATAAATGAATGAATGTGTGAGCAAAAGTAGCTTTGGAGGAGCCTAGCTTTCAAGGATGTTGAATGCGAATGCCTTTAGTTGTTACAAATCTGGCAATCTTTGCTTATAAGGCTATACAACAGTCTGTATATAATACTATAAATGTAATTTGCCAAAGAGGACTGTGTACTTACTGGAAAAAAAAAATAGGGTATTTACAAACACCGGGAAGACATTGCTCAGAGAATGAGAATGTTCCATCATAGTCTCAAAAAGTAGGATGAAGTCCTGAAAAAAAGAGAAGTAGTATTGTGTTGGCAGTCTGGAGTGTCAGTTACTCCTCATATATTTTTTTATTCTTTTTGAGATACTACTACTTTCTGACATTAATGACGAACACAGAAATGGGAGCTGAGGCAAAAAAAACAAGGGCTAAAATCTGTCAGAGAAAGGAGAGGAGGCAAATTAACAACTCAGCCTGGTCTGAATCCGTTGCACACAGAGAATTTGAAGAGGCTGCTACTTAGTCTTGAATTCTGCCTGTGCTGATGAGAAGCCTTGAGTTGGCATGGCACCATGAACACAGTTGCAAGTGCCCCGTTGTTACAAGGCTCCAGAGCCTCAATCTCCCTGTAAGAAGCTTGGTAATAAGGGCAGCAGCTTGAGACTTGAGGAGTCAAGCGATATAACACGACTAGTTCTGATACCAGTTTTGAGCTTGGTATTTATTTACTTTGCATGATGCTGACGGTAATATTTAAACAGTAGATAGCTGGAATTTCTCCCATAACATAAAATGGAAAATGCATTGTTTTACAGAAGATGTTTCACACCTGTGATACTCTCTAAAAGGACTCTATGAAATGATTATTTATTGTTTGACAAGCATAGGTAAGTAAGCAACTGCATTCTATACTCAACAGCCGACCATGCATAGGACTGCTAAATACAACCCATCTCACTGAGAAAATAAGTATTTGCCAGAATCACGACTATCTAAACTGTCAGTGTTAAGTGTCAGTTGCTCAATATAAAACAGCAAAATGAGTAAGTAAACTTCCTGTCAAAGTGAAACGAAATGTCTTCTCCCTTGAAACAAAAACCTGGAGTATGTCTGTTTGTTTAAAGACAAATTATATGGTACCTTTGGATTTAATCCCACAGGTGCTTTCAGCAAAATTAAGTTTTACTGACAGAGATCTGGTGAAACCTTAGCTGGAATAAAATGTACACCTGTGGTGGCTAGAAAGATGAATTTAGACAGAGAAAGGACAGCAGGATGATGAAAGCTTGGTTTGCCTAGCCTAGCAAGACAAATACTAAGAACTACACACGCTGCCCTGCAATGTGTCGTGGAAAAGGAAGTGAGCTGTCTCAAAGTTTCATCTACCTCGGTTTTAATTACACTATGACCATCAGACAAAACGTATGGATAGCAAACTGAAATGCAGGTACACCACAAAGAGAGAAAGAAGAGCTCTTTAAGCTGAAAGACAAGGCTGGAGGAGGAGCACGTATGAATTGTTCACGCACAATTAAAAGCAGAAATTAAGAAAATAAATTAAGTTTCTAGGATTGTCCTGTAAGAGTAGCAGAAGCACAAGCAAGTGAAACTCATGCAACTTGCTAAGGACAAACAAAATCAAACTAGTTTCAAATAAGGTGGTTTCTGAAAAAGAGAATATACCATGGCTGTATGCAATAGCTGGGGATTTGGGTTGTGGAGATTCCCAGAAGGTCCCGTACTGTCCAGTATGCACACAAACTTTTAAGACCCATTAATGCAGGAGTTCACAGCATCTGACGGGTGTATGGGAGTCAACACACACACACACACAACCTGCAAGTGTCCTATACTAGGTTACAGATGCAATAACCCAGAAACTCTACAGACTAACCTGAATGTGGTTTGTCCTCAGGCAAATGCTTAGCTTCACAGCCAAATACTCGGGCAGAGCTGGAGCTACTCCTAGTGCCACCCAGGACATGGGGCTCCAGATGTAGAGACCAGGGGAGATGATGGTGCCATGTAATCCATGGATTTTGGTCAAGTGGAAATAATTTCCTTCATAAGCCTGAGGTGTGAAGCCACATGGAATTCTTTGCACACTTTTTTCCAGTGCTCTGGAAGGACTCACTCATCACTTAGGCAATACTTCACTCAAGTAACAAACATGCAGTGTTGCAGATCACAATGCAGAGCCTAGGCATGGATTTGCCTTCATGACCTCCTGCTGTCACTGTCCTGGAGATGCTACAGCCACCTCTTTGCTTTATTATGGAGTTGTCGGCGACATAACTTTCTAGCTGTCGCTGTAACCCTCTCTGTCCCCCCATCCAGATTGTTCCTAGAATTTGTTACAGAGTTATGTTGGGTGTCCTGAAAGCCAGATGGATTCAGGCTGACTTTGCATCATGGTACTCCAAACTTTGGGACATGGTGCCTCACCTAGAACCAGCTCTAGTTGAACAGGGTTATTGGTTTGGCTCTACACAAAGGAAAATTTTTTTCCCAATTTGTTTTCCAGTACCTCATATTTGGCCAAGAGGTTTTTCGAAGTCACATACTGTATAAACTTTGACAAGCTTCTGTGAATTTATCCTGAAGACAGAAATGCAAATTCTCTTCAAGAAAAGTAATTTACACACCTAGAAGATGCACAGAAATTTCCCAAGTTTCATGTGACCCATCAGCTATTTTTATAGACACAGGTACTGTCTGACTGTGTAATCTTAAAATACACAATCTTCAACGTCTTTCCACACTTCTCGGTGTAGTGAGATTTCTGACATTGGTAATGAAAATATGTTCAAGACACAATTCCAAATCCTTACCTCTTTTCTTGTTTTACTTCAATAAAAATTGTAACATAATTTTAAAATACAGATTCAGGAAAATTTCAGAGCTGGGGACTAGCACCATCTTATACTGTGGCTTCTGAGATGTGGAAATCCCAGTGCAAAGAGCCTGATCCCATTAAAGTGCGTTCAATAGGTGTGTCACAGACATCAGCAGGAACACAAGGGGGATCAAATGAGCAATAGTGTGGCATCATCAGAAAAACACTCCCCGACAGAATACCCAAAACATCCATGAATGAATAAGGTTTAAAAACTGTATGCCAGCAGTGAGAGACAAAGCCCATATCGAAAGAAGCAGAAGCCTATTATACTGTGTCCTGTGAAAAGCTGAGGTTTTGTGGGGGGTTTTTTGTAATTTTTCAAGTAAAACTCAGTCAAAGAGGTGAACTGCAGTGAAGAGGAAAATTTTTCATGTATTTGGGAGGGAAAATATCAGAACAAAGTTATTCTGATCTGCCAACAGAATTACATTCGCTGTGTGGATGCAAAGAGGAATTTACAGTACTTTGTGACACACCTCCTGGTATCTCTGAGGGTTCTGCCATGTTCACATAATTGACTTAATGAAGACAGCATCATTCTGAAATCATTATATTACTGTTTCGGAGCCAAATACATTAAATAGAATGGAAATAATGGTTGCCAGTTATATTCAAGTCATCGTGAAATATTTCTGATGTGATTAGCTATGAGAAAAGTGTACCACCAGAGAGAAAAAAAATCTGCCTAATCGTTGGGATTATCTTTCACTTATTTGACAGAACAGACAGTGAGGCAAGCATCGAAATACTGAATCCCTTCACTTAAATATTTCACCACTGTGTCGTTTTAATTTGAGTAACCATCAGCAAAAACATGAAGGTTAAATTTTCATAGAGATAAAGCCACTTAAAACAATTGTGCTTGCAAAAATAAGGTGAATTTTAGGGCCAATAAAAGGTTGGTCACACACTTGGTGTAATTGCTCTTCTTCAGAGTTTTTACTCTGACATCTGGATTTCAGTGGAGAACTCAACATCTAAAAGCTTTCATGTTTGCTGCCTGTTTTCTTCAAAATTTTCGCTAGAATGAAGGGAATTGTTAGTCTGGGTTTTCTTTTAACAGAGCATATGAAAAAGACCTGGTAAAAGTGGACGTTAGAATGGTTATTTCCTGTTCAAACTGATTTTTAACAAATAGTAGTGGACTTGTCAAATGCTTAGGAGTTGGGGGGAAAAACAGTGTTTGTTCAGAGCCTGAGAGACTCAGACCCAGAGTTCATTCTAAGACCTGTCCAGGTACACACAGCTGACTGCTCTGCATCCAAACCCACCTTGGCTCAGAAAGTAACACAGCCATCCTCTTGGGAACATAGCCTGAGCTAATTAGCACAGATGCTCCCAGACACAACGAGCAGGACAACCTGGGACTAAGTAAATTCCCAGGAGTTAACCCCAGCTTGGCAGAGCCAGTTTTGAGCCAGATCTAATAAATTCTACTGGACTTTAGCTGATTTTTCATGGAGCTACTTGCTTCTCTGTTCAGTGCAGTTTCTTGCATACCTGTGCAACTCAAGCTACTGATTTTTTTCCATTACCTGAGAATTGGAGTTAATTATACAGAGATTAATAATGTCATTTTTTTTCACTTTTATTGTGACAAAATAAACCACTGGAAGCATTTGTATCTACTGTCATGAAAAGTTTGCCATTTCCCTTATTGTCCTGGAGTTCTTCTCTGCATTTCTCCAGTTTAATCTTCCTAGAACCTGATTAACCAGTTTTATAGGAAGTAACCCAGAAGTTTTACTAGAGTTTTGCAAGATCTTTTCTTTGAACCCATGTTGTATTTTATTATACAATTAACCAACACAAACAAAATTTTCTTTTCATATATTTCCTGAAAATTAACTGTCTTTTCCACTTTATGGAAAAGGGCTTTTCCAGTTTCTGAAAGCAATTGTTGCTATGAAATCATGTTTTATGTGGTCGTATTTCATTCCAACATTTTTCATTAATCAAGAACTTAAAACTCTGACACTATATATGAACCTCCATTGCACAAAGCCCCTGAAAAAATGATAGTGAGCAATGACCATGCGAACAAGTTCATTAAAAAAAAAACCCAAAACCTGAATGGACACAAAATGACCTGTATGGTATCTTAATTGTAAGCTCTATTAGATGTTTGAAAAATGTATTCAGCCACCGTAGATGGCTATTTCATTTTGTCATAGACACCTTATTGCACGCTACTTTTAGATAGTTACAGGATGTGACAATGAAGGTGGTGGCTTACTGCAGAAGAGCAATTTGTTGCCTTTCTGATGTGTGTATACTGCTCACAACTATTTTCTCAAATATGAATGTTTTCTCAGAAAACTGTGTTATCAATATCTGTACTTCAAGAATAGTGACTTTTATAATGCCACTGATGTTTCTGGATACAAGTTTGTCTTTGATAGTTTCATAACGACTTCTCAACTATATGGATGCCCATTATATTTAAGGCAACAACCTGGACCTGTAGAATGCCAGGCAGCCACAATTTTCTGTTACTTTCAGCTAAGACAGTATGCTATTGGAAGAAAATACGAGCTTGTAAAGATGAGAGGGTTTTTCTTTCATTACTCCACAGAGACTAAGTAAGCATGAGGCTGAAAGATGGCCTTAAAACTAATTAAGCATGGATATAACTCCTGGAAGAGTTCCCAATGCTTTCTCACTGGCTACTACAGCATACAAAAATCTAATGAACCACAAAATGATGATGGAGAAATCCAGTCCACTTAGATTTGCTTCTGGACTCAGGAATACTAGAAGAGCAGTTCACAGTCATTATGGAGAACATGATAGGTGGAAAATACCATGGTTATGAGATTAATACATTCCAGTTTTCTTTACTGTTTCTAGATTCAGCAAAAGTTTTTTTGCATGTTTCATTTCCAGATGTTTTCCTGTATTAGAGTATGTAATTAATATATTCTTATCTTGATATAAGAAATAATTATTAATATATTGTTTTATTATGCATTCATATTTTACTGTTATTATGTTTTTAGCTAATTAATATAATTTAATTATTATTAATACTGCTATATTTCTGGGATTTCTCTTACACAGTAACTGTATTGCTGATGCTACAGGCACTTAGTTTATTTTTTATTACCATGTATGATGTTGATGTCATCATGCCATCTTGCCCTTAAGAATTAAATTTGATTGATTTTTTTTTTTTTAGTGTTATAGACATCTTACATACTGTCAAATATTTGTACTGATGCAAATAATTCTTTCTTTCACTACAGGTCAGAATGTTGGACTGCAAGGTATTATTTTTGCTAAATGCAAACGTTTGTACTGCAGCCACTGTAGAGATTACTTTCCCAACACTTTGTCTCTCTAGCCAGTATTTTGAAGGTGTGTGGGATGGGAGATATGAATGTTAAAACAGTCTTTCAAGTTTTCTCCTTGGTTGCTTCTACCCAGCCAGCCAATATCACCATATTGTGTGTCAGTGTGGCATCTCAATCTCTGAGCACAAGTGAAAGCCTGGGTTGGCACTCTCTCGTTTGTCAGGGGACTGACGTACAGTACGTGGTTTATGTAATCCCATGAGAGCTTCTGCAGATTGAAATTATGCACCAGTGAGCAAGACTAGTGATGCCAAAATCGAGTACAACCAGTAGTCACAAGGACTGTGCTGACTGTTCCTGTACTAAGAGGAAAATAACCAGACAGAGCAAACAGCAACTGAGAGTATGAGAGGAATTGAAAAATAATTGGGTAACAAGGCTAATTGTACTTGGGAGGAAGCAGGTGCTTCAAAAAAAAAAAAAATCAGTATTTTGCACCCACACATGATGCCACATTGCCTAACACTGTCCAGCAGTGTCAAATGCAGCTTATTTACAAACACTGATTTGTCATCATGAGCCTCTGCAATAATACTTATTTCAGTGATTAGTGCACAGCTCCCCCAAGAAAACGTCAAACTTACACTTGAATGGTATGAACAAGTGAAGCACCAAGCCTGTTGAAGAAAGCAATTTATCAGTGATTAATGTCCAAACCCTGACCCGTGAAAATCTTTACTAAAACACAAAGAGAGAACTGACCTCCAGGATCCAACTCGTCCACTGGCAAGAGCACCTCGCCTGTGACACGATCAGTGACATGTTCTGATTCAGTTGATTCGGCGACAGGGTGTTATAAGCACTGACTGTACCATATACTACTGAAGAAGTGTTATGCTTCCTGTATCTGTGCAACACACATCTACTATTACATGTATTTACTACAAAAGATGAAAATGTGTTTTATGAGGAGTTACAGCATCTTTGCTTCTGTCTCGTGCTGTGCCTCAGTTCCACAGCGCAATGACTGCCGTGGTGACAGTGCGGTCCATTAGGTACCTAACCCACATATGCACCCGTGTATACACACAGATGCAAATTTGGAGCCTTAACACTTATTTGTTGGAGCTAATCTATATCACAGATAACACAGATGGTGGCAAGAGGTGAGGGTTAAAGACCAACAGAAATGCGATCAAGATCTCCAGCTGTGACTTTCACTGAGTACCCCGTAGATGTTCAGCTGGAGCCACAACTGGTCTTCTCTTCCATAAAAAGTCACTTTATATTTTTACATGGCATAATTTGGCAATTAGTATGCACTTAGTTAAGCTGCTTGATCTAATATCTTAGTTGTTGCTTAAAGTTCTCTAGTCACAGAATGAGGTCATCATTTTTCCCATATTCAAAAAGTGTAAAACTTTCGCAGAGACTGAAATGAATCAAATCTTCCTGCTAACAGGCAGAAGATTTTCTCATTTGTGAAAAGATCTGCAGCACTTACCAGTCACATTTTTGGCAACTGAACCAGATGTGAATAAAGCTGTTATCTTACATCAGAACGATTGATCAGGCTAGTGGCATATTGTCTCCTCAAGCAGGGAAACTAGAGATTATTTACCATGTTTATAAAGAAATTTGGAATACGTCAGACTTCTGCTTAATCTTTGGTACCTTTCTGGTGTATACATGCCTATGACATTCAGATTTTGCCTCTGCTTACTTATCTGCTAGTTACCTTTTCATGGAAACACTCCAAGTATCACAGAGAGCACTTAAATTTTTAAGATGTTAATTTAGGCAGTACTGCAACACCCAAACAGAAGCCATGCTCAGGCCAGCCAGCTTAAACATCCATCACTAATTGAAAAAAAAAAAAATTAGATTATGTAAATAGCATTAAGATGTGTAGCATTAAGGAGAAGACCAGACAGGAACACAAGGGTCTTCCTCCATGGTAAATGCAAGGAGATGTAAACCTAAGGCAAGCCACCTTAGGAATTTTTTTTTTTTTGAGAGGAAAATGCATGCATACAAATACCTAGTGCTGATAGTTCACACGACAGATTATGTGAAATAAATATTATCCCACATCTGGGCAAAGGACTTAGTATCCTCTCATTTACTCTTCTTAGCAGAATTGAATTAGTCAAATACACTGACTATAAGAGAAAATTCCTACAAAAACATTCACTACTCCAGTGGATTTACTACTTCCACTTCAATCAACTGAATTTCCAGCAGAATATTTGCTCCCTTTCTCTGCAATCTTGAAAGCCAAATTTTGTGCTTCTTTTAATCATTTTTGTCTGCAAAAATGAGAAATTTTGTCACAATTCAAAGGACTCAAAACACGTACCGCTGAGATAGTTAATTCATATTTCTTTAACACAAAACAACCTTAATCTGAGATGTTGCAGATGGTATGGAGGAGGAGAAGTATCGTTTTGGCCACAGAACCACATTTAAGACTTCTTTTTTTTTTTTCCTAACATAATCAAGTGACAGGATGAGACTCGTAGGTTTACTGCTCTATCTTCACTCTTTCTTGCTTCTTTTGCTCCAGACCGGGTGGGGGTAGGGATGCCAGGCTTTTCCCTTGGGAATGAATGAGCATGAGCAATGGGCTGTCATTCAGATGGAAGACAGAAGGTCCCACAATGACAGACAGACACTCCATCCGTCTCCACAGATGGGCCATCAAAACTATGTTTCTTGTTAAAGTACGGTAAGCTTTATCCCCAAACCGCAAGCATACAAGATCAGCATCCTATGCTTTTTAAGACAGCCAGAAGTGTGATTCCAGGCTGTAACAAAAGGAACAAACAGGTTATCGAGGTGACTAGAAAATCCTAAACCAACACATAAGATTCATCAACTACATGCTGGCTATCCAGATAGTGTTCGATATCAACCACAAACCCCACCGCTCCTCAACATGCATCTCTGTCCCCCACCTCATCACATTGCCAGTGATTTGAAAACTCAATGTACGCCATCGTGGAACAACGTTGTACTGCCTTCTTTCCCTTGAAACTGCTACTTATCTGCTTTTATTTAACGGTTTTGAGTCAAACAAAAGTGACAGATACCCAACATGGAATTACTAGTCTCTTCACTGTTAGTCCACAGATCAATTTGAAACCACAAGGTGGCATCTGCCACTACCACAGCAGCCAATAAAAAGTAGTCAAAATGTTGTATTTCCATCAAATCTAATTATCATACTAATTATTCACAAACCACATTTCCATGGAGACGATCCTCCTAAAATCACCTGAATTAATGAGGTTGGTAATTAACTTTGTTTAGCTAATTTCAGTCTGATCCTTAGGTTTTGACATTTACTGATTGGATTCTGCAACCTTTGTATCATTTCCTTTGAGTAATCTGTAACCAACTTTACACACCCTTCTGACGATTTTCCGGAGTAACCACAGGTGACCAAAAATCTTTTTCTCACAAGGCATTCTCAAGAAAAATAGACACATAGGTGCATATTCTCATATAGACAACTTATTCAAGATACACATCATTGCTGACGATTTTTCAGAGTTTTTTTGGGAAAAAAAAAACAAGCACAGAATGATGGTCAACGCCAACAGAGAGGTTTCTGTGATCAGATGGTACAGACCACCTTGGGAAGGAGAAGCTGTCCTTACCCCATCCCCACCACTAACACACGGCATTCGCAACTGGCAAACTTGTTTGTTGAAAGCTGTTATCCGGGGCAAAGGAAGGCAGATGCTGTGTCTGTTAAATGCAGTGGTCTTACTGACATAAAGCTGCTAGGTTTTTATTCATCCCTATGAGAGGAAAAATTCTGTAACCCAATTCACATTGCAGATGGTGGAATAGAGGCTGTTGATGGGCTTTTCCATGGTTCTCTTAACACCTGTTGACAGAAAATTTGCAGGACAGAATGGTGACAGTAGTCGTATTAGGTGCCAAATTATCTTACACACCCAAGAGGAGGAAGAGCACTACTCTGACATTATGACCCAGGGATATAGGCTGTTTCCCTCCTCCAATCACTTCAGGCCTTCGCCAGCTGACACATCTGTTAAAGTCTCTAAGGACAAACTTTTGGCCCTTACACTTTATTTCATGTCTCATAAACCACAACGGGCTAAAATGTAAATCAGCTCTTAAATTTAATCCTTAAATCAAGTGAGATATCTTCAAACTATTTTGACAGTAGAGCTGTTTACAACTAGCTCAGTGGTCACTTTGGTTTTCATGTACTTTTGTAACTGCTTTCTGCTGGTGTAGAACATTAAAAAATGTAGCACAAAAAAACAAATTAAAATTTCCTGAGGTATCTATTCTATCTGGTCTCAAAAGAGTTGTGGATTTATATATATATATATATATATACACACACACACACACACGCATGCTGATGCACACACATATTTGCTTACACATTTTATGCTGCAGTGTTGCAGGATCTTTCACTCCCTGAATTTAACAGCAAGTGTAATAATTCCTGGGTAATATAATGATTTACTGTAAGTCAATCCTTCATGAATCTTACTTGATTTTAAAGTTAAAACATAACAAATTTATACCAAATAACTGTGCTGTCTTTGTATTTCCTTTCTCTTGGAACATTTCAGGGGTTTTTGTATTCTTATGAAAAATAGGGAAAAGCTTTTTACTTCAGCTGTATGAAAAAAATCAAGAAGGAGAAGATGTTGGGAGGTATAGCTTGTTTACCATAGCAACTCTTAAAGAAATAATAGAACGTATATTTGCATAAATTGTTTTCTTTGGAGAAGTATGCAGATAACTCAACAGTGTTTATTTCTGGTTATCAACTTCAGACTTAATCTTAAGTGACTACAATATGAAATTACAGTGCTAGCACCCATGGTTGCTAAAATGTAAAACCAAATGTGTATTTGGTTAAAAATTTTACCTCTCCTAGTAACAAGTAAAAAAATTTCTCAGCGTTCCCAAAATAAGGAACTTTTTGACCTATCGATTGCCTAGAATTCCTCAATTTTCCCCACGCTGTTTTTGAACAGTCTTTGATCCTGGATGAAATTCCCGCAATAAGTATCTGTGCCAGAGTTGAGAATGCTTCAGCTTCCATCTGCCAAAGTTGAACACATTTCCAGATAGATTTGGTCCAAATACCAGTGCAGATCTAAGCACTAGAATTTGGTAGTAGCTAACACTACTGCTAATACCCTGTGCTGTGCAGACTGATATCTAAGCACCCAATACAAACTGTGTAGGATTTCTGGAGTTCTATCCAGGATCAAAGCCTTACAGGATTGCTTTAGCCATCACGGAGCAAAAATGCTAACAAGATGGTTATAAATTGGTTCATTGCAGCCAAAATAATTTTTCATACTGATGCGGTTCACAGTACTACTAGACATTTGCACAAAAAGAAGGGGCCCCTGGATTTTTCCCGCTAGAGAGCATGTACTTAAGTGTTAACTACTTGTAAGCACTTTGCCAGAAGGGACTGCAAGGTTAAATTGCACATAATATGAGAAAACTTTTAGCCCAAGACTGCTGAATGATCTGGAAACTAATTTGATAGCATCAGATTCTGGAAAGGGTCTTTTCTTCTTGGCATTCTCAGAGAAAGATGTTTGTCTCCTCTCTGAGTTGGAAAGTTTTCCCCATCCTAAATTAAAAACGATGTTAAAAATATCTTGCAAATCCATCCTACTGCAAGTCTCTGATGATCCATTTAACCCAGGATGAAAACTGGTGCTATAAACTCATTCTCGTTGTTGGGGTCAGCAGCAGGTTTGTCTCAATGAAACCCACTTGTGTCATACGTGCACTGTTACTAAGGGCATTAGCTATCTGCCTGTTTTCTAGTCTGAGTGGCAAAAATGGACATTTTAGATCTCTACCCAGTAGAGAGCTCTAAACTGTCTGGCAAGCTCAGTTATGCCTTCTCATGCACATCTGCCAGTTCCCACATAGCAAGCATCAGCTGCACTGGGCCAAGACAGTAAATCAAAATAATTCACTTGCAAGTTTCTGGAACACCCTTTGGGATAGCTGCCATCTAGCAAATTCTAAAATACAGGAATCATTGGTATCAAAGCACTGATTACTGCCAAAAGTGATGACGGTAGGTTGATAGCTGATCAATTCCGTGTGCCAAAAACTAACTAAAATGAAAGTAGAAGCATTTGGCAAGTAAAAAAAAATTACCTAAGCAATAGCTGAAAATGGTTCATCTATGCTACATGGGATCTTACAGCATAGATGCCAACAGTCTTAGCTGTGGCTGTTCTAAAGAATGTTAACCTAAAAGAGTGCTGAAAAATCAATTATATTAAAAATATTAAGTATTTTTTTGAAAGAAACAAAGAAAATGCTTCAAAAACACTAGGCATGCAGCATATCATTTATGTATGTCCCCTTACTGTAAATTTACACATCAAGGGAATGCATCTCTTTATCTGTAATCTGTACGAAATTTGAGAATCTAAGAGAAAAGAGGTAGTTGAGTCAGTACCTTAGGACCATTAAATGTCCCAATAAATAAAGACATATTTTAAAGTGGTTTTTTTTTCTGAACGACATTCAGGCAAAGTATAAATTTGCTTCTCAGGAGACTGAAGGGCTAAGTTCTTCACTGAGGTTTTACTGTGAATTTCTAGGTTTTGGTATTGTACACCGCTGGCTTTAACCACTGAATTTAGTTTTCTGGTTTTGTTACTAAATGATAGCTGCCATAGTTTGCTGCTCTGAGTTCTCTCTGTGATTCTCCTACCAGACATGGATTGAGAAAGACTTGATTAACAGATGAAAGGAAACACACGTATCCATCACGACCGCACAGGTACCTGTGTCCAGACAACTCAGTCAGCACAGGACCGGATCATCCTCTGAAAACGAGCCAGTAAAAACTGAAAATGAGGATTGAAATATGTTACATCTGTGTAAGAAAAAAAATTTAGTTAACTGAATGTCTCCTTCTCTGGAGACATTCAAAGCCCGCCTGGATGCGTTCCTGTGTGATCTGATCTAGGTGTTCCTGCTCCGGCAGGGGGATGGGACTAGATGATCTTTCGAGGTCCCTTCCAATCCCTAACATTCTGTGATTCTGTGATTCTGTGGTTGTTGTGCATATGCCTGGGATGTCAAAAGCCAGATACTGACATCAAACATCAAGAGAGTTGTACCAAGTTCTAAAAGCCTGTGTTAACAAACCAGCTACCAAAATTTCCGTAGACTGTCTAAAATTTCTTTTAAGACTTGTTCCAGTTCGTCTTGTGGATTCAGCGCGTGTGGATATCTACTGTATTTAGTTCTTGTATAGACGTTGAGATCACGTTTTCCAAATAGGAAATATACAGAGAGAAATCCTTACAGAGCAGGTTCTTGTCTAGGAGAACAGAGGGAACACCATGCTCTGAATTCCCCAGACACACTGATCACAAGGGCCGTTATGGCGAAAGCCCTCTGCCTGACTGCTGGCTCCCAGACTTGCTGACTCCTGCCAAGAAGGAACGCTTCCAGGCTTGCGAGCCTGTCCTCGCTCCTTTGTTTCTATCTCATCCATTACACCAGAGAAAAAAAAAACAAACCTCATTGCTTTTTAGGATCCTTTGGAGTTATCTTGATCAGTTTTACAAGATCCAGGGAATGCAGGGATGCTTTTCCAGTACTTTCAGTATAGTCTTAATACGAACCTTTCATATAGATTGTTTTGAAATTCGTCTTATTTTGTCTGTTACCTGAGTATTTTTTCTTAGTGTGATAACTTGGTTTGCTAGTTTGAGTAAACTTGAGTTTTAACATTATATGGCTCTCTGGCAGCAATTTTCAAGAGAACCTTTAGGACACCAGATATTTGTAATGCAAAAGAATAAGAACATTCACATCAGAATGTAAATGTATGTTTGATTTTTGCCTGGCATTGGGCCATAAAGGGACAACTGGCACTTACTTGTATCAAGGACTGCATTCACAAACTTTCTTCACAAAAAGCATTGTCCTGTTACTGTATTTATGGTGTTATATAGCCTTATTATTATTGGATGAAATATATTTTCTACTTATTATATACCCTAGGTCTTTGTTAGGAGATATACTTTGTCAGTATTTCATCTATTTGGACTAATTGTAGTTTGTTCAGTAACATTATTTAAAGAATTTAAAGGGAAAGAGTACGGCGGAGCCAAGGATGACCTGAAACTTTAGAAGATTATTCTGTACTCCAAACTGAAGGGAAAACCATGTACAAGAAGTATAAGTTAAACAGAAATGCATACGCAAAAGCTTGCTTCCAAAATTCCTGGACACCAACAACAGTGGTAAAAAAAATGACACAACACTACAGATGTTACTGCCTTATTAAAAGTCACAAAACCTGTAATCTCACTTACTAAGCGTAAATCAAGGGGAGAAAAAACTGCTTTAAGTAAATCTGAATGTGATAGCCACATGGTGTAACAACAAAACGACACAAAGTATTAGTAAAAAAGTCCTGTCAAAGACAAACCCACGGCAACTGCATCAGAACTTGTGGAATCATCCTCACATGAGGTATCTTCAGATAACTTTCTATTGCCCACACCTTTTTCAGTGCAATAAGTGCATAAAGGGCTTGCACAAATGAAAACACAAAATGTGGATAGACTGGATATCCGTTTTGCTAGAAACCTCTAGGATCCAAAACAAGAAAGAATATTCTGACAGGCACCTTATTTTTATGAAGTATTCATATCACAGTTAAGACCTAGGAACAGAACCAAAGCCTGCAAAATTTATATTAGTTTTAAACTAAGGAGAATTACTTCAAAACATTTGCATTCTACAATCTGTTTCATTCAGTGTGGTTTTAGAGCAAGCTACTCTACATCTGACCCATAAAACTGCAGCAGAAACTTACACTGCATATTTTGGAATAAAAGCATTCACAGAAGTGCTCAAAGATAGCCTTCCAGATTCTATGCTGGCGCCAGTACTTCTCAGTCTTTGTAATACGCCCTTCACCATTTTCCTTGCAAGTTTGCATTGCTTTGGAAGCTGGTATTTGCTTCCTCAACAAGAGGCTGAGTGAGAACCACGTCAAGATCCTAGATACTTGCTGCAGGATATTGAGGCTGAAATCAAACTTCACTGAAAAAGAAAATCTACTTCCCCAACATGACCATCAGTTTTTCTGTGCTCCACATGAAGAACTTCTCTTTGCTACTGCAGATGCAGGAACAAAAGCTGTGCTACTGCAAGAATATTACACTACACTCAGGGAATTCTAAAGAACTTATTAATATTGTGAACAATTCTACCAAAAAAGGAAGTACAGTAATCAGCATGCCTCGATTGCAACAATTCCACTACTAATAATATTTTAACACCTGTTCAGAATCTATCCATGCAGGATGCATAAAGGGAATTTATCAGCAGTTCACTGAATGGCACAGTAAACTTGGCATTAATAATTACAGTTTCTTCAGAAGTCAAGAGCAAGAGACAAAGATTAAAATCTGATGGAACTGCACGATGCACAATCTTTTGCACAGAGTTTCATTTGAAGCTGGAAGTTTGCACAGTGTTTTAAGACACCATTTGATCGCAGGGAATGGTTTTCTTCCCACACCACAGAGTGAAGATTCTGCCATGCAAAGGCAGTTAGCCACAACTTACCGTTTTTAAAATAGACGGCAAAGTGAAAGAATTGCAAATTTATCTGCCTGCTCTTTTTGTAAGCAAATGTTCAGAATTCTTTACACCAGTTTAGGATTTGTTTTGCAGGAATTTTTAAGCCCTTCTGTCACCATTTTCTCGAAAGGAAAGTTTTCTAGAGTCTTGTACTCTTTAAAATCTAGTTCTAAAAGTTATCAAGTAATCCTAGCTCTGAAATATTCTACTTCTTCCAAAAGAGGATCCAGGAAAAAAATGCCTGTTTTGTTAGCATTATGAATTCTTTGGAGAGGAAATTTCATAGATTCTTTCTCTGGAGAGTCTCTTCCCATGTTTTGGTATGTGCATCTACTATATGTCACCAAATTCACAGCAAAGTCTTTGGTGATTAATAGAAATTTTTATATGACTAAGAGAGGTGATTTCCACACTTTAGTTAGTAGATTAATAAAATTGGTTTTATATAATTTCAATATAAATTTCATGCAATAAAGTTTATCAATTCAGAAAATGCAGTGGTATCTGAATCTTTATAAAATTAACTTCAGTATAATTGTGTCTTTTTTATAATCCTTCTGTGAAATAATTCTCTTTGCTAAGTAATAAACAGAAAATAGCTGATCTGTTATATCATGAAAACAGTGAGTCATTGATCCATGGGAAAGTGATGCTCGAAGTTAGACTTTTAAAAACCCTGCTTTTGAACACCACATTAGCGCTGGTTCAGTAAGTTTATTTTTCATCAGTAACTTTTATATGCTTGCCTCACTTCATTTTAGTATTCCCTTTAGATGACCCAAAACTGGAATATACCACAGTGAATAATTTCTGAGAACACAGTTCTCGCTCAACTGTCAATAACAACTGCCAAAACTGGTCTGACAAATTAGGAAAGTCAGAAAAATGCAATTACTTTTATCACCACTGATTAATTGTACTACAGCCATAACTAGAATTTGGATTAATGAACAATAACATTCTGCTACTGTAGAAAGGAACCTAAATAGCGAGAATACAAGCTTTGAAATAAAACTGGAACACGTTTTCCTTTCCTTACAAGATAGACCTATATTTTGTGTTCTGGCTGAATTTGATGTTTTGAAAGAATCATGGTACACTAGAGCTAGAAACAGGAGATGGGGTGTACTGCTGTTTCTCTTGGCATAAAATTTTCAGAGATGAGATTGACGTTCTCTCTTCACATGTTCAAGATTTAAAAAGTTGTCAGGCTAGGTGGCAGGAGGGAATTTCTCACTGGATATATTTGTCAGAATTGTACACCTGATAGAGCAAAGCGAGGGTTTGCTCCTGGCTGTAGCACGCGACACGGTCCATTTTCCACGATGAACCTGCCTCAGCCGCTAACCAGGAGAGCCTTCTGATTCAAAGTCAATATTCATCAAAATGTGCAGCTGGAAACAGACTTTAAATACACTTACTGTGCTATCCAGCGGGGAGTTTTGCAGGACATGTTTGCTAAACCTACAACAATCAGTTGTACCTTTGTTATTCACAAGAGTGAAGCGAGAGGTGGCATAGATAATGTTTTATGAACGACAATGAGTTGCTACTGATGACAGCTGAGGAGTCTGTGCAGATCTAACCCATCTCTGTTATGAAGCTTACAGTCTCGTCTCACAGGCATTGTCCCAAGCCTGTGTTTTGATCACAGCGTGTTAACCATGTACTTCCACCTCACAAAGGCTGGAATGTTTGTCCTCACGATTCCCAATTGTGGAAAGCCAGTATTAAACTTCTTCAGTTTACAGATAAAAAGCTTAAGCACGAAGCCCAGACAACTTAGCACAAAGACTAGCATTTACCTTGGTGGTGTTAAAACAAACCCTAAGTACAAATGCAGTGCTCAGGCAAACCCACCTTACCTACATCTCCTAAATCCCAAGGTAAAAAAAAAATTTAAAAAAAAAAAGGAAGTACCAGGCTACCTTTTTCACTTCCTATCGTACTCAGTACCATACCATCGTGACACCTGCTAACAATAAATGCTACTTGCGTTGTGTGTCCAATGTTAAATATCAATCTACACATTCTGAGCATGCAAAGTGCAGAGAAGTGCTAGTTTTCTTGAAAGAATAAATTCAGAAACACTAAGCGTTTTGTAAAAGGATCCTAGGTGTGTGACAACAGGCCGGTAACATCCCTGCGCAAAGACAGGCCACTTTACTATTACGAACAGCACAACTCTGAACTGAATGTGATATATTAGCCTTGATTCAAAATGCATTTAAACCACAAAAGAGGCAAACTGAAACACGTGGCAATATTATACTGAAACAAGCAGCAATGTACTTAGTGGAAAAAGCTAAGAAAAATCTTTGCCTTAGACATTTGCTTCTTATACAGGCAATCACTCTCTTTATCCCTAAGGAATTTTTTTCCTATGTTAATGATCTAGAAGACATGGATTATTATTGTATGATGCTGGAAGAAAATATTTTTATTTATAGCGCATTGCATGCGGTGATTGATTTCCAAGTCATTACAGATCTCAAGCAAAAATAACTATGCTCCATATTCCAAGTAACATCTCTGAGCAGTGGAATACAGTCAGGCTCCAGTATAGTCACATTTTTCCCGTCAACGTCTTGGATGTGCAGGCAGGTATTGGTTTAGCAGGTATAGAGACAGAGGGTGTTCCCAGTGCTACCACTAGAACCGAAAGGATAGGAAGAACACGGTGCAGGAATTCTTAAGCTTATGCACAAAACCAGGATACACTGCTCCTTGACCCAAGGGTGGATGCAGGGCATGGATGGATACATGGAGACTTACAAGCCTGAATCTCTGATAGCATGACCCTCTCAAGAACCTGGCAGAAGAGGCATGCTACCCAGCCCAGCCTTTGACTACAGTGAAATGGCACTAGGAAATGACAATTTCAGGATGTCCACATTATGCATATTTATTCTACTGCAGTGCTGTGTGTTTTTAAAATATTTATTCTACTTACTAGCATATCTCACAGAAGGTAACTCAGGTCACCTTGGATTTCGTTAGCTATTGCTGTTGAATAAAATGAGTGCATTTTCACCCTCTGTAGTCTAAGTATCATGTCAGATAAACTTACCTGACTTCCACATTTCTATACTTCAGTAATAATAAACTCTGAATCAGAGCTTTTTGCTCCCTTATTTTTGCACCTTCCTATCCATCTCCAGTTTCATGAAGTGCCTAGTCTATTCACAATAGAACTGAAAATACAGAAAAATGATAATGTAAAATACCCAGGCCTGGCAAAGGTCGGGAATATGCTCAGCCACAGAGCTAGCTGAGGTTCAGTCAGAGTCCATTGTTTTTTGTATTTTAACTATTTCCATGCTACCAGGAATGTTAAGAGAGCAGAGTTAGCTGATGAAAGAGACAGATGCTCTGTGTCTCTCATAAGCAAGTAGAAGGTTGTGGATGGAAAGTACGCAGGTGACGTAATGTGAAGTGAACTCGTTGCAGTGTTTGCAGTTAAGAAGGCGTTGGGCTATTTTTCACTTGTCCCTTGATAACTTCACTGCAAGGACTTAAAGAGCCAGTGGCCATGGCTCACTGCACAATTCTGGCAGCTTGTATTGAAGGTGCTTTACTTACACAACTATGAAAACCAGGAGTCACCAAAACAATTATTTGCCAGTATTTTTTCTCCTCGCAGGAGAAAGGGAAGAATGGAAATCACAACTGTCTCACCATAAAAATAACATTTTTCATTAGGTAGCTGAATAGAGATTATTATTGACATCTGGTTGTCAAAAATGTTGTCACTATTAGCTTTTTTGTCCCTGACCTGCCGCTGATTTGGCTGCCCAGAGACAGTCTTTATCGCTAGCTAACAGTCTAACCTTACAAATACAGCTGCCTGTGTCCGTGAGAGAGGGCTGCAGATAACGGCTCTGCACCGTGTCTTCAGCAGAGCCAGAAGGAAGTGTGGATAACAGAAAATATTTGAGAATTCAGGTACTTATCCTCTCCCTGTGGATGGACCAGAGAAAGCCCAGCAGCACGGATTGTGATATTGATGGGAGAGAGCATCACGGCTTCGAGGTGGTGTGGTCTGCAGTGCTGCACTGGCAGCTGTCGGAGCAGATTTGCTTCTTCCCTGCAAAGAATTTCTCTCTCCCTCTTGCCCCTCTATGGGAGGCATTCAAAGAGCAGACAATTCAGCCAGGGGATTTTCCTCCCACCACTAAAAACTACATACTGTATCAGCAAGAAAGCACGGATAGTATTTGCTAACGACTAACCCTGAATTCCTTCTAATAAATCAACAGCGATATATAATCTTAAGCAGAAGATTCAGTGCATGCAGTCTGGAAATGCAGGGGATATAAAATAATGACTATAAGAAGAACAAAATAAAACAAGAAAACCTAAAAATGTTTCAGAATTTTGTCCAATAGTGATTTTAGTTTTTAAGCTGAACTAGGGGGAAAAAAAAAAAAAGTGTCTTTTCCAGGAAAGCAGGTATTAGCTTTTACACTTTGTTTTGAGCTGGCACCAGCATGAAAACCTGAGAAATGTCCATGAGCGCACATACGCGCACACACATAGAGAAATGAGGAACAGATCTGAACATAACTGCATGAAGAGAGGCTACAGACAATTCTACAGCTCTCCAATAAGCTTTTGATGGTGCAAGGATGTTTTATATCATGGTATCAGCATCAAGATATGGAGCCTGATTCAATATTACCTTAAAGGTAGCATAAGCTTTCATAAGGCTGTATCTAGTAACACTAATGCCTCCTTTCTGTTTCTCATCCCTTCTCCTTCAACAGAAATCTATTTAGACTTCTGTTTTAGACTGCAAAAAGGAAAGAAAATCGCAGGTATTTGTTATCATAATACACTCCTCAACAGGTTTAGGATTTGACAGGCACATGCCTTAGGGAAAGGGGTGAATTTAAAAAGATAATTTAAAAATCTTTACTAGCCTCTATATTTGTCTTCAAGTCAGCCTCCTTCTCGTAAGTTTCCATATGTCGTTATCTAGCAAAGGGCAAAAGATTTATATCACTTTTGCAGCTGCCTTCTGTACTTCATTCTTTTTCACAACCGGGGCCACACCATCTAAGATCTATGTTTCATACTCAGAATGCTCTTTGATGTTAGTAGTTCTAGATGTGTATCAAAGTCATGGCAAACTCGTTAGAGTTACTGCAATACATGAAGCTGTTACTACCATGTAACTGTTGTCCTCCCTTAAATTTATTTCAGCTTTATGTTTTGATCTAACTTTTTAAAATTCCAGGCTGAGAGCGATGTGACATCTGTTGAAATCAATTCATGACTACTAAATCAAAACCAATAACCATGCAATGTTGTTCCAGATCTTTCATAAGACAGGCACACTGCAGAAAATATGTAATAATAGAAAACACCAACTATTTCCTTCAAGAACACTTCTGTCACCCACTTTAGCTTCCTGCAAATGCCTTTCCATTAAGTTGTTTTCTCAGCATAGCTTGAAGGTCAAGAACTTATAAGGAACGTACCTAAACCACAACTTTGGACTTCAGAGGCAGCTAGTCAATGGCTGAGTAGGCCTCCACAGGGGCTAATTTACTCTGCAATGCTTGTGCTGTGAAAAAATACAGTAAATTAACTCACACAAACCACAGCGTGTTTATGACTGACAATACTTGCAGTAGCCAAGCTGTCTTTTTCACAGAGAGATGACATATTATCTATGCTACCCTGCAGGATGCTAGATCTTGAGGCTGTTTCAGAACAAGAGACACCCTGGTTCAGGAATAAGTCTTTGTTTCAGGAACACATCTTTTTTGTGTAAATCAATACTTTCCCAGAGATCCCTAGTTAAGAACCCTTAAACCTTTATTTTCCTCAGTTATGACGACAGGGTATCCAGCCAGCTGATGGATACAGTTCCACTGTGCACGGGGTTCCAGACCAAGTGACATTTTTTAGGATCAAAAATATTACTTTCAGCATCACTGGAAACTTCATAATGAGGGAGTCAAGGAGTCCTGAGTAAGGGGACTAGTGAGAAGCCCCACTAAACAAGGAGTCTAGCTGATGGATTTAAGGCAACATGCGTACGAAGCACAATAACGATTCCTTTGCTTTGGTGGAAACGAACGGAACACAGAGTAGAGCACTGAGAACATTGCACCAGCACGGCCCAAAGGAAACTCGGAGAACTGAAACTGAAAGGCAAAACAGGAGTGCAGAGCAAAGCTTGTAAAGACCTGAAAAATACATTTCTCCTCCTTTGGTTTTAAATTACCTTGAAATCTTTTCTCTCACTTGCCTTTTCCTTTCCTCTTGGAGTTCGATATTCAAACCTTGCAAGTAAATAAGGAAAGCAGCAGTTTTAAAGATTGACACAAGTTCTTTGATAAAGAACAAGTTGTTAAAATTTTGCATGGAAGCCCTAAGGCAGAAAGGAGAGAGCTTTCAATCACAGTGGTAAATAAAGTCCTTGAGACAACCTCAGCAAAGGGTCCAGCTAACATATTCAAGATCTAAGTTCTTCATTGTGATAGAAAAATCAAAGAAGACACGTATAATTATTTTTTATCAAGACGAAACTGACAAAAGCTTTAAACCTGATGGGGTTTAAATCCATGTAAAATATTTTATTGTGCCTAGCCTTACCAACGCATTACCGTCTTATGTTTCATTCACAGTCAAGAAAAAAATAAAAACAGGTTAGGTTAGAAAAGAATCCTTAAACAATTTTGATGCTAAGAAGATGTGACTTGCATTACCACAATACTGGCTAAAGCATATTGCAGCTTCCTCCAACAACAATTCAAAACAAAGGCAGTATAATTTTAGCTGCGTGCCATGCTGTCGGTCCTGTAGGACATCCCTTTAGTCACACCCTGATATCCAGGCATGACGTGGAGGATGTATCTGGTTTTTATCCCATGCAGAGCCATGGACCCTGCATTGGCATGCTTTTTTAACAGCCCAAAGCTTTCTAGGCTGATATTATAACTCAGGTGGCACAGAGCTGATCCCACAATCTGTTACTTAGTCTGAAAATATGGGGGACGGGAATCTTTGTGTCTTTTCATGTCTGTCAGTAACTCCTATGTGGGAGTATTCTGTGTTATTACAACATAAATATTAACAAAAGAAGTTACCTGTCGACTTCGGCTGCATGCCAATACCCAGTGTTGGTCAGGTAAAAGCTTTAAGATGTTTCTGCAGATTTCATGGTAAATTCAAGGAGAATCCTGAAGAATCCCTACTTGGTATGCCCATGATTTGTTTGTTTATAACTTAGAACCCAATTTTACTTTTTGTTGGTCTGAACTACTTTCAACAGATGCTGGTTAGCAAAGCAGCACAATCAGCAGAAGCTTTCTGCATGCCTCCCTGCCCATTTTTGTCTCCAGTATATACTGGCTGGATTTTACAATCAATGTCACTGTCACACAGAACACGTAACGAACAGCCAAAGCAAGTGGTTTAATTTATATACAAGGAAACACAGTCTGATATTCACCACAGCCATCTTTAGCCTTAGAAATCCTACTTTCCAAAGTGAAGGTTACCTTTTATTTCTGCTGACAACCGAGATCTTGTATTTCCAAACCAGCTGCTCCATGCAGCTAGCTCTCAAACACAAGTGGGGAATCCACTCTACTGAAGGCAAAACCTCTACTAAAGTAAAGTAAAAACATAACTGAGATATTTCGTAAGTCCAGAAAAGAGATCTGCAAGATGATGAACTTCTGAAAGTTCCAGTCTTTGGGCCCTAACTAGAGGAGTTTCAATTATTAAATTGTTTTCTATTGTTTTCCATTTCTTGATTACAGTAGAAATGTTTTAAAGAGTATTAGGAAAATAAAAATAAAACAGAAACTAGGAATTTTGAGCAGTGTTTGTTCTTTGGCTCATAACAGGGAATAACTACAAGCAAAACTTTCAGGCAGACTAGGCATAAAACTGTGTATTTCATTTGTTTTTTCAAGCAATGAAGTGATTAAATATTCTTGTTAAATGTAAATTATTTTTGGATGAGAAAGATAATTATGTGTTGAAGACATAACGATTCTTTGACCATAAGAGAATAAAAGATATGAAAAATATCTCAAAAATACAATCCTCCCTCAAAGATTTGACTTGCTGTCTTTGCAGTGAAATATGGATGCTGTGCAGTAGACTGCAAGTTTAGTTTCTATCACTGGGAAATGTCAGTGTTAAATAAAATAAATAAGGGTTTTTCCTGGTTATCTCCTGTACAATCCTGAAAAGACAAAAAAAAAAAACTAGAAAGATAATGTAAAAGAAACAGAATATCAGAACTAATAAATTCAGACTATTTCTGTCCCCTTGTTCACACCACATAAATTTACAATACCGGGAAAAATAAAACTGCTTTCTATAAGTTCACCTGGGAGATCTTTTTTTAATAACAGCCCTTGTATCCAGGAATAAGGCAGTTTTTATTCATGTTAGTTCAATGTGTCAAGACTAATGTCATTTTCTTTTCATATGGCAGGGCACCATAAAGACAAATAAGGGCTTCACATTACAGAACATTCGCGTTACAGAGGTTCTGGGCAATACTGAATGGTGGCTGCCAGTAAGTGACACTCGGAGACAGTGTCACACCAAGTCATATGCGGAGAAGTGAGTTGAGTAACCTGCAAGTTGGATTTCTTTTTCCATTGCTTGACAGGTCTGAATGCAGCTTCAATTAATAAGTGTTTGACCGAACAAACAGCATATACATTGCTGGGAAAATTCTTAAATAAGGTTAGAGCTACATTTACCAGATTAAAAATTGATAATGTCTTTATATTTATATGATTGACTGTTTAAAACACTAGAAACTTAATTTTGAAACACAAAATTAAATTTTTATCCTCATGTCTTCAACAAACATATACAAATGTCTTGCATTAATTCATTCAGCCCTCAGTGCTTTTAGACCTACTGGTCCAGCACAAAGGGGTTGCCAAGACTGCTGCTCCAGAGAATGTCCACTGGAACACCCATCACAGGAAACTCTATTGCTTTTCCGATGCTACAAGACTACATGTTGGAAAATCCCGCCCTGCTGTTTCCTCTTTCCTCCCACCTCCCGTACCACCACAGGAGGCTTCCCATGTAAGCTGACTGTGCAAAGAACCACGCCTGCCCTTTCATCGGCTCTTCAGCTGTGCCTGTGTCACCTTTGTCACTAGCAAAAAGAGGAAGGAGGATCAAGACAACAATCCTCCATCACTGTTCTCACATTGCCATCACCTGGGGAAATGCCTCAGAATAGATCTACTGCCTAGAGCAGGTAAAAAAAGACGAACAAAAATATTATACTTGATCCCAGACATTACAGAACCATTTCACATTGAGCCACAAACCTGCCCAAATCCACTGATCAATTTCAATCAGCTTGCACAGGGGGTAGACGCCTTACAGCTTTCGGTTTCCCGCAGATTTCATGATATCTGGTAGCTGAATCGAACATTGTCAGCACTTCAGCTGCAAGAGGCAGAAACGTGGGAACCTGCCAGCGGCACAAGCTGCTGGGCAAACAGCACACAAGCCCTGAGCCTGAAGCCACTGCCTGGGCTGATTGCCCCTAGCCAGAGCCCAGGTTTAATCAGCCCAAGTCCCCCCAGGGACAGAATGGGGACATGGCGGGGACTCCCAGCATCTCAGGCGTGGGCTAGAGGGAAAAAGAAGATAGCTGAAAACATCCGAGTCAAGGGGCTCTGAAACGGCAGCAGGGTGCACGCTTAGGCAACTTAGGCACTGGATATTTTCCAGTGAGGAGTCACAGAGGGAAGTACAGAACTGTTTTCTTAAGTTCAGCTGATTCGATTTGTAACTTGTTCCACATCAAAATGAGTGTGTCCTTACAAAACTTCTTCATTAGACAAAAGCCAGCTAGACAATATAACCACACTTTTGGATTTTTACAGTTAAATTGGGGCTTGTTTCTTTCTATCATATAGAGTCATCAAGAAGGAATGTAACTTTTCAGTGAAGAAAATCTTACAGGTCATAATGACTTAAAAAGGATCACAATTAAACAAGAAAGAAAAAAGTTTAGTTAACTTGAATTTAGTATGGTGTTTTGATGAACTATGGGCATAAGGGGTGGAACAGTTGAAAAACCATATGTTTTTAGCACTACAAGATTACAGAAAATATTTCAAACAATGACCTCCCAGAAATGTCCCACAGCAGCCTTATCCTGCTGAATGACTATCCTCGTCACAGTCGTCAACTATACTGTCCACAGATCTTAGTGGTGAGAATCTCACAGTATTTCATAATTGTTTTAACAACATTTACTGAATGAACCATATACCCAGACTCGAGAATATGCAAAAGTATCCTCCCCTAACCCTTTCCGAATACCAACTTTTAACAATGACCTTAAGTCTTCCTTAAGTTGTTCATAATCATGCAGCTCTGAATGAAGCTTTGCATGCATTTAGAAAGTTTTATGAGCAAAAAATGAAGGAATTAGAGAGTCTTACATTTTCCCTTCTGTTGTCATAACAACAGCATCTCTGAAATGTTTTCATTTATTAGTCATCTAGTCTGAGATCCCCTGAAAATATTTCTCTGGTGTTATTCTAAACTGGCTTTAATCAGAAAAATATAATATTTTTAGCGACGCTTTTTGCCTCAGATGAGAACAGGTGAGGTCCACAGTTTCTTAAATGATAGACTGAATTACCCCCAGCCTTGCTGACACTGTTCTCAAAAATTATTTCCTAACTATATGTTCTCAAAAAATCTAGCAACCATGAAGATGCAAGCAATGCTTTCCCAGTCAACGTTAACATCAACAGACCAGCTTCAGTATTTGCCAGGATTAACACAGTGACTTTAAAGTATTCTGTTTCGGTAGGTACTAAAAGACAGAAAGAGAGAAGGGATGGCAGAAAATTTTGGTTATGCACCCTGAGGGAGTTTCAGTGCTCCGTATCCCTGCAGCCTTGTACACTCTCCAGATTCACGTTTCTGTGCACCAGAAGGGAGGACACAACTGTAGGACAACTGTTTCTGTCTTGAACTGCCTGAACAGTTTGGCCACTGACTGGCAGCTAATAAGGATTTAAGCTTCTAGAGCATAATCATGACCTGCTTACCAGCTTTCACAGGACAGAGCTGTTGCTCTAAATGGCTGGGAGACTTCAGCAGAAACTCCAGAAATGTGGCCTTTTCTTTTTGCCAGACTTGCTCATTATCCCCAAACTGCATCACATTCTGATTTTCCAGCTGTTTAGGAGCACAGAACTATCCATTAGAAACACCATTTCACTGCAGGTGGAGCTGTTCACTAAATAAAACACTGGATGCCCTAACAGCATTCTGTATTCCTGGTTTCATGTTAATCAAATCATAACCAGGCACTGGCAAGGGGTAGCTGTTTTCTTGGAATTCACATTTGAGAGAATTTAGTTTAAAAAGAAAAAAAAAAAAGAAAACAGAGAAAAAAATGCGAGACAAATTAAAAAAATACTGTGGTGACTAAATTCTGTGTTGTCCTGTTTCCTGAAAGTACTCTGCTGCCATCCCACAGCACACAGTAAACTGGTCATAAAACTGAAGTGCTAGACAGTTATCTAACGAGCACTGGCATCTACATACTGGATGCCAAGACTCTTGATAGTTCGACTTCTCATTGTTATATGAAGTACTGGTAAAAGGAATTGCATACATGCCATAGCAATATGTATATGCACATGTCATCAGATACTCAATCTCTGAAATTTTCTAGCGCAGGCACAGCATTAGGAAAATATTTCTAACCCAGCACTTGAAGTCCTGCAGGGGCTTACAAAAAAGGTTAAAGCAATTCTGCAACTAACTTGTTCAATTGACTAAAATGCAAAACAAATGCCAAGGATCCCTTTCTCTTAACAGCATAATGTGAGCCTGTCACTATAGACACATAAATATTAAAATAAAGTCTGCTAAATCAATAAGCATACATTGCTTCTTAAGCACTCTCTGAAAAACGAACGCATGTCCAAGTGAAGGAGAAACACAGAAGTGGAATCTATAGTCACCTTATATTTTATTAATGATGCAGTCAGCTTAACCTTTCAAGACACAGTAACAGCTGGTCTTCCTAGCATATTATATCCTCCTAGGAAAGAAGTAAGCGTTAGCATTTCTGCTGATTACACTAAGCAGCTACCGAAGGCATGTTTTGTATCAATGTGGTTTTGTTGAAGGGTGAGTGGGTGCTCCGAGATTGTCAAAGAATTGCTTGAAACTGGTGGAACTGTAATAAATAAGGAAAACATACACATCCCACACACCCATCATTCCTACACAATGTGTGACGTTATCCTTTGTTTTGGTAAGAGCCCAGTCAGAATTTCCAAGTCAGGTGCTCCGTAAAACTCAGAAATCATAGAAGGTTAAATCGCTACTAATTTCCCATTTATATGTTTAAAATATGTACATTGGAATCAGTAAAGAATGAATAAGGGAATTCTGAACACAAGTAGCTTTGAATACTTCCAGAACTATTGTTCTATCTTCTGTCCCTACATGAAAAAAAAAAATCACATGCAAACAGATAGTTTTAGCTAAGAACACTGGGGACATAATTTTCTTCTGGTGCACACAGGTTATAATGTGCCTATACTGGCAGTTGTAAATAATGCAGATATGAATTCTGCCTTTGCTGGGATGAGAGAGAGGTTAGCGGGCAAAATGATGTTGGGAAGAAGAATCTCTAAAGCTAGTGTTTTGGCTAGTCTGTCACTTTTCCCAAATGATCCTAGGCCTCCTGTGAATTTTGGAAAGTGAGGGAAAATTAATACATTCAGTAAGATCCTTTAGATGCAAGAGAAATGAGGAGGGGTTTTAAACCACAGACCCCTGTGAGGATAGTCTCTTAACAAAGTTTATCTATGTAACTCATTTACAAACTATTTTCATCCTGAACTTTTTAAAATAAATATTGTACTTACGATTTCCAAAGTGGTCAGCAGCTGTGTCTGCCTCAGCAGGTAACACAGAGATCAATAAAGCTAAACGGATGAGGTCTGTACTCTGCACACCAGAGCTGTTTTATTTTGGATGTCATGCAATGAAGTGCACGCCCAGTTGTAGCTGGAGTGCATTACATGGGCTCCCAGGTTTAATTTTCTCCCAAAGAGGTTCATTGCACGTGGTCCAAGATTGCTGTGAGAGGGATGCCAAGGCTCAGCAGGGGGCAATGAGCAGGAGATGTGTTTCAGAAGAGCACTCCTGCTCCAAGCCCAGACATTAGTACCAAACTTCCCAGGTGTGCCCTCATTATCTTTATTTCAGTGGCAAGTGATTAACTAATTTCATTACGCTGCTGTAAGTAATTTGGGCCTAGGGGAGGTAAAAGACTCCTAGTGTCAACATACAGAGTGATAATACTAAACAGCCGTATTGTTTTCAGGGTACTTGTAGAACAGAATGGATTTTATAGATCTGAAGCACTGGAATTTTCTCTCCCACGATGGTGTCAAGTCTACTTATACACCTGGAAAATGCACATTCTTTAGCTATTTAAGTTCCTAACACACCTGAAAATATACAAATACATGTAGAGTTTCATTACTCTCATACTGGCATCCTGCTGTGCCATTTTTTAAGTTAACAGATGTACATGTAAGAGGAGAGAGAGAAAAATATATGTTATCAATAGAATAGATATTCAAAGAGAGCTTTGCATCGTACTCAAAAGATAGTAAAATAAAAATAACTAATAAAGCTTCTAGATCTGCAAAGTACATATTTGAAAAATGAAGAGCTAGTTAAAGGGAGATTGAAAATCTCAAACAGATAATGAAATATATTGGGATGGAAAAAGGACAGATTACTACGAAATAAAAGAGATGTGTCCTGGAAGTGGAAAGTGGAAGTCAAAAATGAAAGTAACTATAAAACAAGCACAACTGGACTGTGTGAAAGAAGCTAAAAGAAAGTGTTTGGCCAATTTAGCAAAAACAAGAATTTAAAAAAAAAAAAATAACTGGGGCATATTTCAGGAAAGACAGCCTAGAGCCTGAAGCTAATTGAGGTTTATGACTTGAAGCTAAATGAACACTTTGCATCGATTTTCCATAAGGATTATGGCACCCAATAGGTGCAATGGCAAATAGTTTGAGAATATTGAAAATGGAGTTACATCAACAGTGGGATCAAAACACAGAGGATTTTATGTCTCCTGACTACATGACATAATCTCCATCCCAGGACATAAAAAGAACCAAGTATAATTTTAAAACACATACTAAGGCTATTAATAAATCTAACAAATCAGGAACTAGGCACAGAATTAATGAATAGCAAGCATAGTAATAATAGCTGAAAAAAAGGAAATGTGATTCAGGCAGCTGTGTGTCTCATAATGTGACCTTAGTAACAGGCAAGTCTCAGGTACATTGTATGCAGAAGAATTAATTATCGCTGCAGAAGTAAATAGAAAAAAGGATTAAATATTACATTGGTTTTTCATTGCTACATCATGACAGACTAATCTGGCATCTCTGATAAACTAATCTGCTAAACTAAGTGCACATCTATTCTACCTGCTCTGGAGTTAAACACCTGTTGTGATATCATGTGGGAATTATTAGCTGCTTGTGGGAAGATGGAATTGCTAGAAGAGGATGATGGCATAGAGATGACAACCCTGTCACCATTAGGTTGGCAGGTTACTAATGGGGTTTCATGCAGACCAGTTGTCGTGGGTTAAGCAGAGCAGAGTTAATTTTTTTTTCCTTTTCCCTTCTCTTCATAAATAGCTATAAGAAGCTATGTTTTGGATTCCTGCTCAGGAGAGAATTGATAAGAGAAGAACGTTTATAGTTATTGCTAGGATGTTGCTATTTGTCCTCAAGGACGAGATACATTCAGCCTCTCTCCTTTCCATAGACAGAGCGGGGCGGGGGGAGACAGCTTGGGATTTGCTTTTAGGTCAAGATTGAGAAGCAGTCTAACCAATTATTCCATCCCATGCACGTCATACCCAGTATATAGGAGAGGACTCTTCCGGGAGAGCTGACTGTGTGCGGGCTTGGCTCCCAACTCACCTGCCCTTGCAGAGCAGTGAGTCCCCACTGCTTCCTGACCCTTGGCAACAATCCCCATGTTCCTGGAATGCAGAGCCCTAATATCCTGATTATCTCCTCAGCCCTCATCTGGATGAGGAACTCCATGATCTTGTGAGCACTACAGCCAAACCTGACATCCAAACAAAATTCACCATTCATTTTTTTCCCTGCCAGTGAGCACCCACTGGAATAATCCATCACCCATACTGCTCCCTCTGGCATTTGCAATAGAAAATAATCACAAACACAGTTGAAAGCAATCATTTATGCAGGCTGGGTTATTACAATGCACAAATTTGTCAAAGTAAAACCACTAAGTGTCTGAAAAGTATTTTTGCTTTGGTGTGTATTAAAGCACTAAAAAAAGATGGAGGTAAAACCACAAACAGACACATTATGAAAAATGGTAAACTGCAGGATTCAGCAACCCACATATTGAGCTTTAAAGCTGAAAGATTTCCCTGGGAATATAAATAAGGACTTGATATTAAAAATTTCACAAAATAAAACATCAATAAATCACACACATAGCTGGAGTTGTGCTTTAGTTTCATTATTCTGGTAACTTTATTTTTTCTTAGTGCACCTACATATTCGATCTGTATCGGGATAAAATATACCATTTTGCTTTCCAGACCTATATTACTTGATGAATTATCAGTCTGTTGGCTTCTAAATTGTAGTAGTGTTCCATCAAACAGCATACTGTGACTGTAAGGAGTAGATAAATTTCACAGGTGAATTTTAGTCACTACAGGTGCAGATAAAATTCAAATCTATTACTGTATCAGGAGAAGATCCCAGTGATAACCTGAATTGTGCTGATACTGCATGTTTTATGAGATATTGGTCTAGAACTGAAGTGTGTTTATAAAGCTGAAGTATTTTACATGTCATTAAACTAGCCGGAAACTGATCTCTGATGATACAAAACCTAATGTTTCCATAAAAGATAACAAATTTACATGCTCTGCTACTTTTGTTCCTTTCCTCCATGCTGCAACTGCACTGAACTAGAGCCAGGGTTAGAGAAATGGAAGAGTAACCATTGCCTGAAATACTCAGAATTTTGAAGAGGTCACGGCTGAAATAGGCTGATGTGATCATTGACATTTAATTTGCAGAAAAGGTAGTAAGACAGCAGCATAGTAAGCGAGAAAGAATGAATATGGAACAAGGAAAGCATGAGCAACCAAAAAGATCTAATTGTAAGCAGAGACACAAGACTATTTCTTCTGGTTTGTGCTACAAAACTAAAACAAACAACAGTAGTACTTCAGGTTACTTTGAGCAAGACTGCATTAATTTCCGCAGTCATCCAGAGCCTCTGGGGAGACACACTGAAATGTGCCATTTGAAATGCAGTCTCAATTCTACATAAAGTATGAAAACCTACTTATGTTTTTGAATAAACTATGTTTAAAAGGCCAGGTATGACAATTTTTTCCACTTAAAACTTCATATCAAACCATTTTTCAAGCAACAACTTCCTTGTGAAGGTCTATCTTTGGCTTTCTCTCACTACAACATATGTTGAAGAAGTGTATGTGGAGTGTAGCTTAGGAAATATGCAAAAAAAATGTACAACCTTAATCATCTAAATTTGTGTATGCTTCTTGGAATATGTCTGAAATTCAAACAGTTGCCTTTCCTATCAACCGTGTTTATAAGAATGAATTCTGGAGACTTCTATAGCTCACTATCATGCTACTCCTAAAATCATCCAGCTAAGAACAAGCACAGATTATTTCCCAGACTGCAGCATTAGGCGAGTAGCAACTACCTCAGAGAAATTGCATTTTGTTGATGTATTGTGGCAATACCTCACCAGGGCAAAACTATTCAAGCACCGTTCTGGAGACAGCTATCCCATACAGCCTTTTCTTCCTGGTGTTAAACATTCTCTTTTTTTTCATAAGAGCGGGAGATGGAAAAATACAGAAAGTACATTTGTCTAGCCTCAAAAGTGTCATCCCTTCCAGACCTTCTTAGCATTTTTTTTGGTAGTAGTTTCAGTAAAATATGCTTCATATGACAGAATATGTATTGTAATAATGACGGCAAACAGGCACTAAAGAAGGCATAAAAATGAAAACGGTGCCAAACAACTGAGTGATATTTGCAGGGTGTGTGCAGAGGGAAAACGTACAAAAGATTTTGTGGAATAAGTCATACACAATTCTACATTAGCAGCTAAAATGACTGTAGTAGAGATAAAAAACTTTAATGTTTCTGGTCAATGACTTTTCTCTCTTTTTTTTTTTTTTTAGTTTATTCTAAATAGCTGCTACACAAGAGGATCAGCTCCTAAGCAAGAGAAGTGCATTTTCTTTGAAAAGGCAATAGAAGAAGTAAAAGGTGGGGAAATATTTTTTTCTTCTTGATGACTCTCACCTTATCAAATAAGACAGTTTAATCAAAAAAATCACAGTTCTTTTTCAAATCTGGATTAACCACCTAATCTTAACACAAGCTATAGGTTGTACATTTTATCAAGTTAGTCCTAGGTATTCTTCCTGTCCAAAATTCGTTATTTGAGTAGCCCTTATTGGGACAGGAAAAGGGCAGTAATAAGTACAGCTATGAACAATAATTTTATCCACTACATATGATAATGCACAAGAGGAATAATAGGTTCTTTGCTACAAGCTAACCTTGTTAGTGCAGAATAACATCATCAAAATTGTGAGTACCTAAGGGACAGCCCTGGTAATATCTTAAGGCATTGTGTTTCAGACCCTCTGGCAAAACATCACAACCCTGAAAGTTCAGGAAAAAAAGTATTCAAGATCTTTTACCACTTCTTTTAGAGCAATCTAATAATGGATTAACTTGCCATTAGCAGTCAGTCTCCAAAAATGCTTTACACCTGCTAAAAATAGGTACCATTTATGGGATCCTGAAGCCACTAGCTAAAAAAAAAAAAAATAGAGTCTTGTGGGGAAAATACGTTTTCCAGATCATTATTCTTGAAGACTTCCAGAAATTTGTCACTTAAGTCAGGAAAAAATACATAGTATAATTCTCCTGCACAAATATAAGCTGCTATAGATAGGACATACATATATAGTAAGTGTACTCTGCTGTTCTCACAGTAAAGATACAGACAGAGTTATTCTACCAGACATAAAAATGGTGTGAGGACTGAAAACCTAAGCATTCTGTAATTTATTATCTGCTGCCTAGCAGCAGCCTGGATGCTTCAGGCAGGTATTTCTGTCTCGAGGTACTTTGTAACTTTAGAAAGATTCCTTGAACTTCATTAAAAGCTTGAGTGTCTGACCCTCAGAGAGCAGTATTTTCTTTTGGATATTTGCATGTTCTCATCTTTAGGATTTTCCTCCTCTTGTTTAACAGCTTTTTAGCACAAGATTTATAGAAATCTTCTCATACATGATTTTTTTTTGCTGGGATTTCATAGCAAATGGCGGAGGAAAATAACCCCTGGGTATGTTATTTGAATTGGCTTTTTTTGTCTTCTTGATGACTTTTTTGAAGCTTGTGTGGGATCTTGTGAGATATGGGAAAAAACTGCAAAGCAACATAATGATTCAACATGAAAATCAGAAGAGGGTCCATCCTGCACAGATGAGGAAAACTGTAGACTTGAGTTTTCAACAAGTAGTTCACACAAATATTTTCTAATAAGTGTTTCTTAAACCAAGTATACTAGTCCTTCACCACTCTAAATATAAACGAGCAAAAATGGTCTGCCCAGGATATCTACGTTTTAGTACTTGGTATGTTCAAGGAGAACATAGCAATGACATTTTTACATTTAATAAGGTGCCTATAATCACTGCAACTTTCCTGAAATGATCAGCTGACAATAAGTCAGAAAAAAATGAAAACAGTTCTGTCTCCTATCTGTCTTAAACAGAAGGACAGGAGGAAGTAATGAAATTCAAAATTATCTCCTTTAAAGCTGTGTGTTATCTAGTATATAGCAGAAGGCACTTGAAAAATACCAGGGCAGTGTTTCAAAAGGAGGTAAAAACTTGAAGAGATGACTTTTTTACTGACAAGGAACTGACCAAAGTCATGACCTTGTTCCATAGGAATCATAGGAACTCTTACAGACACCTATCAGTTTAAAACAAGAAATGGTGCATAAGGCTGCCTGCCCTTCTGCACAAAGCCTATATTAACCCAGATTGCTTTTTAAATTTTTTCTTCAGGTTCATTTCTCACAGGATGCACATACATACATGCACACACGTATTCACACATGTAAGAACCATTTATGAGCTCATAAGAAACTGTCCTTATAGTTATAAATCTTTACCCTGAATCTAAGGATGTTTTGAATCTTTGCAACAGATGAAAGGAGAAAGAGATGTAGTTCTCCATTTCAGAGTGCAAAATATCAACAGAGAAAGCAGAGGAACATTTTGTGACAGTTTAATTTTGCTGCATCAGCGTGAAAATAGTGTGAAAAAGAACGGACTCACATATTTTTTGCCAAACCCTATCCTGTAAAAATACAAACAATGACACAAACTTACAGACTTGATCAACAGAAGTACTCTTAGGTACTCTCATGGAGCTGAAAAGACACAAGATACCCAAAGGAAAAAACAAAACAAAACAAAACAAAACAAAAACAAACCAACAGGAACCCGTGCACTCTGCAAGGTGCTCACTGTCTTCGGCCAAAAAGCATTACACACAAAAATACCTACACTAGAGAAGGCAGGCTATGGTCAAGTCTAGACCTTGGGAAACAAAATGCTAATTCTAGGAAAAAAAAAAATTATCTGTACAATTCCATCTAAATGTAGTTGTAGTTTTCCTGTTCACAACCTACCCTCACACTAAAGAAACCAAAGGGGTTTTGGTACATCCTACTAAATCTTTTCTTTCTGCTCTTCCCAGCTCTTCCATAGGTAGCTGGGCCCTGAGCTAGCGGGAAGCTGGTGTGCCCACCGCATCGATTCCTCCGAAACTACATTCTTACCTCTCTCGAGAGAAAGAGTACAAAAGGCAAAACAACACATTTTCAAAATCTCAGAAATGTTTTGCCTATCTGCAAATTCCATCTTACAACACTCCTGAAGAGAGCTGGCACACATGCCTGTGCCATTACCACTGTAACAGAAAGTTTTAAGAGAAAAGTAACTCACCGTTGCATGAATTTTGCACAGTAAATGTTGCAAGTTTTTGTAAACAAAACAAACAAGCCTAGCAGTGTATTTCAGAATACGAAGTGTTAACCAATATTGTCTTACTGAAACCAACATTTTCTGTTGCTGTTCAGGGGAGCTGTAATTTCAGTATCTCGTGTCTCTATTCTCTTTCCAGTTTAGATTCTTCAGCTTGATTATACTTTTAGCATAGGAGGTGAGGTGACTCTAATCAGGATGCTTATAATATTGCATAATTACTCTGTGGAAAGTTTTTGCCTCTATAAATTGGTGCTAGAAAGTATTTTTAAAAAGATGTGCAATTCAGAGCATTTTAGACCCGATCCACCTTTATCTTGGTCCGCTGGGATATGGCATTCTCACAGTTCTGCAGGTACACCACAAATCCCCAGGGACGTATGACATCCCTAACATTCTGTATGTCTACCGTATGACATCTGGATGTTCCTATGGCTGAAATGGGCACCAGGGATAGAGACTGTCTCCACCAGAGAACAACGTATTGGAATCCTGCCCTGTCATTCCACTCAACATTCACTTTACTATTAAATTTCACAGAAATCAGGAGCCCTGACATCGCCTCTTTATCTCTTCACGTCCTAATCAGTCTCTTTCTTACAGATGCAGCATGTTAGGATAAGAGTAACCACAACAGGCTATCTGGTGAGGAGGAGAGGAAATGCAGAGCAGGCTTCGCAGCTCACGCCAGCAAGTGGACGTGGAACTCATCCAGGCACGTTCCTCCGCAGCAGAAACTGCTCTCCTAATCGGCTCAGCTCATGTGCAAAGACGTGATGAGCCAAGATATCCTGTACTCTTTGCACGAGCAGACATAAAGATCTCTTCCCATGTATGCATTTGGCAGCAGTCACAGTTTGGAAGTGGATATTATCATTTTCCACAGCTTGTTTAACAGAGGTTTCCTATAGCTTCGTATGGATAAAGGACGTTTGTAAGTAAATGGACGTAGGAAAGAAGAAAACTAGCAGCAGATGATAGAACAGTTCGAGCATATGTTCCAAGAATGCAGCAACCTTTTAGTCTCTACAAACATATAAAGTGAGTCAGAATGCCTAGTTTAGGGTGGGGTTTTTTTTTAAATAGAAGGAAAGAAAATGTTGTTACAACAAATATTTAGCAAACTGCTGCAATGTACTTAAAATTCTGTGAATGCTCAGTTTTAATGCACACAAAGAATGCCTGCGATCAGTTGGATACAGGCCTAATCAATTCCAAAACATTAAAGATATTTTTTTCTTTTCATTTTCAGCTACAGATTCCTCTGCATGTGCTTACTGAAACAAGGCTGCGCAACCTCCCTCGTGCACAACATACTTCAAACCCGGCGTTAATCAGAAGAAGATTGCATCAGTTGTGAGCTTTTGTTCTCATCAGTTTCAGCTCCATTAAAATGAGAAATGATGTGAGGGTGTACAGTTACTGGCACTGATAATGTTTTACAGTTATCACACATCAAAATACATGCCAGGCAGAACTGTGTGTAAGAACTACTGAATTATTTTCTAGATAAGGTAGAGTGACAGCTAGTATAAATAACTCATCATTTACATATCTGTCCGACACTGTGATTTTGATTTAGCAAGTTAAAATTCCATTACAGATATTTTTTTCCCCCAAAAAAATGCATTACCCTCGTATTTTACCAGAACAATAGATTTCACACTTCAAAGGAATTAGTAGCAAAAAGCTGCATACACTGAAATGGAAATGACTATTTAAAGAGTGGATCAGGTCTGCAACATCACTGTGCTGATAAAAACTGCCCCATATTTCAATGACATTTTCTACCCAAGAATGAAGATACAGAGAAAAAGAGGAGAACAAGTAGTGTAGTTAATGGCAGAGAGCTGTAGGGCACAGGGAATAAAAACATAAATTGTTGGGAAAGAACTAAAGGAGATAAATGGTAGATAAGAGACAGAAGCTTGATGAAAATGTTAAACAAACAGTAAGGATCTAATACAAAACAACAGGGAATGAGAAATCAAAGTGAGGAAGAGAGAAAAAAGAGAATCCAGAGAAAAGGAAGTGAGAAAAGTGAGAGGAAACAGAAAAGAGCAATTGGAAAATTAGCAGAACAGAGGGGGGATTGGAGGTGTCAGAAAGGTGTTGGAAAGATTTAGGGGGAAAAGAAACAAGAAGGAACGAAGGGAGTGAGCAGGGGAAACGGGCTATGAGAGGAGCAAGAACCCAGATGGGTACAGAAGGCAGGACAGAGACTGTGGAGGGGGAATAGAACCTAAGGGAGAAGCCAAGGGGGAAAAAATTAAAAAAAAAAAAAAGAGAGAGAGAGAAAGAGGAAGCGTGGAAAGGACTACTGAAAAACGGCAGAAAAGACAGTGGTAACACAAAGGTCAGGATGGTCCTTAACTTGATCTCAGATTTTGCTTTAGACTTTTGCATCATCTCTGTTGCTTTCTTCTTTTATTTTTGTTTTCTCCTTTTCCCAGCCTAGCAATCACAGATGCAGACTAAAACAATGTGTTTATATCTGAATGGGTGTAAGGTACTTCACATAACAGCTAACAGGAGGGCTACTTCTAGCTAACGCACCATGAGTGATTCCTTTCTCCGCAAGTGTGCAAAGGTTTAGATATTTCAAGTTTTGTGAGAACAGGTGTTCTCTACGTTCAAACGGAGAGAAAAGAGTCAAGGCAGATTCTACTCTGCTCACCCAACCACACTTCTGTTAAATTCTCTGTTAACATCTCCTGAGGTCGCTCAGATAATGTATTCAGCATTTAATCCAAACTCACCTCCCGTGAATTTTACATGACCAGAGTTCACCACCACAACACTGCACATTCAAAGTCTCTATGCCCCAAATTTGGAGGCTACTTGGGAAAATTACAATCAAAATGAAGGAATAATACACCTCCAAATGAATGACCACATCTTCATCTGTTAAATGTGGTAAGAACATAAGAATTCTGTCTTCCCTGTGGAAGGGAACTTTTAAAACCACCACAGAGATCTTTTCTACTTGATCAGACAGAACAACGAACAGTAGTAAAGTTAAATTTTTTTATAGTAGAAGACTGTTTACTGTAAACCAGTCAAAAAAAAGGAGATGGGAAATTACTTATTTTGGAGCAGAGAAATGATGACTCTGGAAATTCAGGTTACATTCAGGTTTTGGATGTGAATACTGAATGCAGTAATGAGCCTTTCTGCTGCTTCTAACCCAAAGCCTTTCTGAACATCTTTTCCTTCTGCTGATTTCTCACTCCAGTCTCCCTCTCTCTCTCCTCTCTGAATCACCACATTTAGCCCTTCCTATTCCTGCTTTCTAATTTAAGCGTCTCAGGCAGTACAGCTCTTCCCTCTCCAGCCCCAGCTATAAAGCTACAGTTTTGCATTAATTCATTAAAGGACTGTATTTTTGTCAGTTTGAGCCCTCCTTTCTCACTTGCTTTTGTCTCTTCTCCACTTGGTCTTTTCCTGCTTTTAGCAGTGTGATAAGAGGGCATTTTCTTCAGAAAATCTTAAAGGGCGGGGAGCAAAAACAGGGAAGACACCTCCTTGTTCTCAATTTGGGTGCCAAATAACATGGTGTGCTACAGTAATCAGAAGACTAAAAGTTTATTTTTGAAAAAATGAACATTAGAAGGGAGAAACTAAGTTGCAGAATTTTCTCTTAAATGTCAGGCTTACAAAGTGCAGCAGAACAGCAGTTTCACAAAATCATGCAAAGAAATGACCTTTCACCAAAAACATGGATAGACAGAGGGAAGGCAGACAGATTAAAATGCAAATGAGTTCTCAAACCCATCCTCTACTTAAACCTTTGAAAGAAAGGAGCCATATCCAAACAGAAATTAAGTGACTTTCTAAATGGTTTATGTTTGACTTCCAGTTCCCTCTGACCTCTGTTTTTCAGATACACATTTCACTACTTACTAGTAAAAGTATTCAAGTATTCCCTCTTACCTCACAGGAAGAGTCTATCTATCATCATTCAAAAATAACAGAAACACTCCAGAATATCTCTGAAATTAGGATTTACATATTTGAGGCATGTTGTGCATATTTTCAAGATAAGAAGCATCTGTTTCGCCATTATCTCCACAAAGTGCACCTATCTGCCTGTACTGTATGTAGTTCCAGCTTACAAAATAGCCCACATCTAAAGATCAGGGTAAAATCTGGATAATGGAATAAAACACCCCAAATCACACGACACTGTGCTGTTAAGTATCAAGAGTTTGTTTCTTACCTGAAGCAGCCCTACAGGAGGTTAAACGGTCTTCTCACACTCCAGGTGCCTTGTGTTGTCTTTGACTACTTGAGACACTTACTTATAGGTAAAGGGTGATTTTGTAGTTTTTTTCTCACTTCCAGCTAATCCCATTCCAGTCTATCTAGTGAGGCCAAATTTCACAGTCTAATTTTATTACATCTAGAAAAATAAACAGGATTGCAAATCCACCACCATTCTCCCTCAGAATGAACAGAAGGAGTTTCAAGCTGAAACCATCTCTCAGTCATGCTCTCTGTAGTGCTGTGGTAGCACCAATAATCGACCCTGATTTAGCCCTATTATACCAAGCTCTGAATAATAATGGCTGTGCTATCACAGCTCTCACATTGCTGTGACAGAGGACAGGGTCAGTTGTGGCTGTGACCATCCATGCATCAGAGAAATTGGTTGGCAGCGCTGACCAGAAAAAAGAAACACACCAAAAAAAAAAAGAAGAGAAAGGAGTTAAAATGTGGTTTTCATTTGCTCTTGAAGTGATGTATCCAGGTGCCTTTATTGGTAACAGTTCTAAAGCCATAGCTTCCCCAGGCAATTAGGGAAATGCAGGAAATTCAGCTATGCTGTGTGAGTGAAGGTGCTGAATGCTTTCTGTGGAGAAATGTTCAATGTCAGCCCTTTTCCCTCAGTCACAAGGGCCAGGGGAGCTCACACTTCCAGAAAAAGAAAATCTTTAAAAATGCTCAAAAATTGATTTTGCAGATCGTGCTCTGAATCTGAAAAGTTGTGAGAAACTGAAAAAAAATGGGAATACAAATTCTAGAAGTTAAATTCTTATGTGGTGAGTAATTAAGTTGCACTAATAATGAACACCTCAAAATTTAAATTCACTTTCTTGAGATATAGGTTGATTCAGCAGAGGGTAGAAAGACAATCAGGGAAGCCACAGTGACAGTCTGTGAGCACCTGAAATGTCAGATGCCAAACCTTTGTAGTAAAATCTGTGAATCAGTCAGGACAGTCATTGTGACAGGTGTGTTCTGAAGATTTTCCCCTCACATGTTAAAAAAGTAGTTCCTTGCTTTAGTGAAATAAAAACAGAAGGATATAGACTTTTGTAAATATTTTAACAAACTTCCCACTCCTTGAAAGATGACTTCTGTAAGAACGGATATCACCCTCTGCATCAGACTTGTGGGCTTTTTTCTTGTTTTTTATTTTTCTTTTCTGGATCCTCACATGACTTCATATTTATATGGATTTATCAGGCATTGTTCCCTCACTCTTCCAAACAAATCTGAGTAAAACAAAGAGCCTGTCAAATACAGCTATAACATGGACATTTTCTTCTGACTGCATCTTCCTTCCCTATAAACAGGCAGAAATAGTCATTTGTCACAGAAGAATGTGAGAATCCATCTTCATAGCACAAGAACAGAAGAAATCTGATCACAGATTCTCTTAAGAAATCACAAAGTTGCTTAACTTTCAGGGGCTTATTTCCTTACTGCTGTTGGCTTGGATAAAAATTGAAATATTGTAAAATTATCCTGTCCACTTTTGTGGTCCCATTCTTTTAGTTTCTCTTCCAGACTTTAACCATCTTTTTTTATCAGCTGGAACCCCCTTAGCAAAATAGAGCTGTTTCCTCAGATCGGCTTTTGCAATATAAAGAACAGAGGGAAATAATATGTGGTGTTTCCTCCTTACACAGAGACTCTCAAGGCGTTTGTTTTTTCCTTTCTCTCTACTCTGATAGCTAAAAAGATACTAATTTACATTTGATTAACTAATTTGATCTGTTTCCCATTTACTGATACATCACTGCCTCCAGCATTGACACACACAAACATAGTAAGAAAAACATCAGCTAAACCAATTTTTTGGACAACACAGCACTATTTATCCTAGGCATTTCATTAACCTATGAAATATTTTACGTCATATTTTAGAGTCAGCAAAGAATCTGGAAATGTAAAAATGTTCTTGTTTCCCCACCTTTCTGACAATTTCAAAATTATATTGCTTTTCACCAACTGGAACTGCAAAATTTTGAATTAGTGAAATTAGTGAAAGAATTTTCAGTGCATGATGGCTGAGGCCATTTGCTGTCACTGAGAGGGAAAACAGCCACTAGGTACCGGGCACACCTTCTGAGCTTTCCTGTGGGGTTCACACGGGCAGCTTCCCCACGGTTTTCTGCTGCAGAGCTGGAACAATGTTCCTGAAGAAAAAATTATGTTAGTTCAATGGTGTTCTCTGTTTTCACTAGCAGTCTCCTTTTCATGAATCCAATGCTGATGTCAGAGCATTTCTCCTTCTTTACAGCAATATTTAAAAACTTTTTTCATTAACTCAGAGAACAGGAGGCGTTGTCTACTGAAAGAAAGTAAACAAGTGTTGTTATTAATCTGCAATAGGTCTGACTTTGCTGTGAAAAATATGTAGTTGTAAAAACTGAAAATAAAGTATTGGGGCATAATACACTGCATGCATTACGTTTGCCCATAGGCAGCTTTAGGAGCAGAATAATCGCTGATTACCAAGCATATTCTGATTAGTCTTCACTTACTTTCATGGAATTAGAAGTATTTTAAAATCTCTCATAATGAAATTATAGAAGTCAAGTCCTAGTGAGAGTAGTCAGATTAAATTATTGAGAGAGAGAACCAGACATCCCTGACTTGCTGCCTCCAACAGGAACATTACTGTATCTGACAGAAACAGATACCATCATCATCATCCTTACAAAAAGAATGATAACCTCTAGCCAAGGACTAAGGACTGAAACTGTGTGGGAATTCCACAGGGTATAGGCTGCTCCTATTGCCAGGGGCAAAACCTCGTAGAATTAGGCTGAAGAATTATACATACAATTTTAGACCTTGCTTTGGTTTTCCAGCCTAATGAAAACAAGATGTCATTTCTGCATTTTAATTGCATAGTACACAGCCAGCTGTTCTTCAAAGGCAGCCTGAACAGGGTATGTAACTGAATACTTGATATCATATTTTTGTGACTTTCTTATTTAAATGACTAATACTGAATCAGGGGGACCTGTGTAAAACACAGTGAAAGCAGGCAGCATAATACGAGTCCCAACAATGTTTTCCAAATGAGAATGAACTACAAAGTTATCTAAAGCGAGGTTCTGAAGAAAGAAATTCTTAGCATGTTTATTGTTTAATTGAAAAAAAAGTTATTTAAAAGAAATCAAAGTACTCTCTTTAAATAAAAAAATATATTGCTGAAAAAATTTTCACAAAATTGCAATGATTCCTTAACCTTGTTCCCTTCAAAATTTTGTCAAAATCCATGTATTCTTGAAATATTTTGGCTTAAGGTGTCATTTTCCATTAGAAATTTACTACAATTAAATATTTATTTTTCACGCAATTTACCTTCTAGGATCAGAAAGAGCTTACACTGAGAAAGAACAGTATTAAGGAGAAAACCCTTCCAATAAAACATAAAAATGGGTTTTTTCTGTTAAATATATTTCCCATGTACTGCATGCAAAAAAGGCCTTCTGCTACCATCAGTTAATATCTATTGAAACTGAACAGTTGTTTCAAATGCAATAGCTTAAAGCTTGACTTTCTATACTTTTATTACTTTTACTCTTCATTTCCTCTCAGCAAGAAATAATCATTTCAGAATAATCTTTCATAAAACTCTTGCTGTATTACAGTGAAGGAATTTTGATACAAATATAGCTGTATCTTGTGTTTACAATAGCCTCCACTGTCTGGTAAAGGAAACACAATTTTATTTATTGAAAGAACAGCACATTTTGAAATAAAATCCTCTAGAATAACACAAGACTAGTGCATATAAAATGACTTATTCTTCGAGTTGGTAACTGATAATTGAGATTAAACTCATTCATCCTTTACTATTTGTCAAACGATCGTCTAGTAACAGCCTGTCCACCTCCTATTTAAACCAGAAAACACGATTCTGCTAAAATGTGTCAGAGCTCCCCAGAAGTGAACCTTGAGCCAAATCGCAATAAAATGGAGGCAAATTGATGGGGCTCACTCCTCAAGCTGTAAGAAACATGGCATGCCTGTGATCAATGTGTGCTGCCACTGGATGCCACTGATGTTCCACTTACACCGCACACATAATTAAAAGTGCTCTCAGAATGGAACTTTCCCACATACATTGAGACACCATGAATAAAATCTAACCTAATGACAAACAGTTAAAGAGATGTCAGCTGGCTAGCTTAATGTAAAAGATCCATATATGTTGGAGAATAATTTACAGGTTCATTCTACAGCTAGGGGAGGAATCTCATTTTACTCTGTACTGTTATCCTATAGCAGCATGGCACGATAAGAGATACTGTGCTGCCCAAGCACCAAATTCCTGTTTCCAAAAGCTGCCCATTGGTGAGAAGGTAGCTGCTTTTGTGAACACTACTATTTGATGCCATGGGAGGGATCGTCCAAAAATAGCTACAGTTTTACATGTGGAATATAGATTGGGTTGTCAGAGCCAAAATAAATATTTTAAATAATTAATTCTCTCCATAAATGTGTCAGAAGGAGTTTATAAGAGTCTTATTTTACGGTCTCTGATCAGTTTATGATTTTTCTTTATATTCTTCTATCTTCTATGGAAAAAGAGAACATGATGTTTTTAGGCAAAAGTTCTCAAATCTTCATTATCTTACAAACAAGAAATGACAAACTGAGACAGACAAAGGAGTATGAGGTTCCTTCTTCATTTGAAATTCAAACTGCTTTTATTTTGTTCAATTTCCTTTTTCCATTACTGCTTTCCTCAGAGATTTGCTATATTTTTTACTGGTATCTTTTGAATTAACCATTCAAAACAGAAGAGTATTGCTAAAACCTGAGTTGTGACATATCATAACGACCTCCTATCACTATCCTCTTTCAAGACTTTTGCAGAAATCCAGATGTGCCTGCTTTGGATTCTAGCTGTGCTCCAGGTCTCTGTGAGGTCGTGTTCCAGCTGAAGCACCACTGAACCAAATCAAAACAACACAAAGCCCTGAAAACCCTCACTAATCCTAACCAAATATTTTCACTTCCCAAGACCAGGCACTATATTAACCATGGTGCCCACTTGGCTTGGGCCGTGTTTTCCTGTACATACAACACAATGTAATCTAAAGCTATTTTGTTACAGTACACACATATACCCATCCTCAGATAACTCAACATCCTCTACATCTGTTTTGTCTAGCACTTCAATCTTGACAGGAGCTCAGGTTGCATATTTTTTTTTCCCTGTATCCCAAGAAGTATGCTGGTGGTATCTATATGAAACAACAGCAACAGATTCACTGCTCCTTTAATCCACCTCCAGATCATATAGCCCGGGCCACCGCTAGGAATTTAGTAGATACTGTGGAAGACAGAAACATACATCCTCACAGGCAAAGGACATCTAGTTACAACTAGTATTTTTGCTAAAGATAATTTTCATTTTGGAACAACTGCCTGAAATCTGTTACAGCAGCCAAGACAAAGAGGGAAACCAGATACCATTCACTGCAGAATCTTCCAGCATTGCTGTGCAGCTTTATTACAATCTATTGTTGTTGGAGTGGTAGATGCACTGGTAACTGCTGATACTCTCAACCAGTGTCTTTATCTGCTTCCATGGTAACAATGAGCATCCATGTGCATTAGAGTTAGAAATATCCCCAAAGTTGACCTGTTACGTACTGGGATCATTATCTCAGCCCTTTAGAGAGAGATGGAAAAAGTAAATCAAGGAAAACAAACATTACAAGACAGACTTTAAAGTATTTCTCCTTCTGAAAGACTTTTCATGCTCTTTTCTTTTTTGGTGTGTCTTAATAGAGACAGTGAAGAAATTTCACTGAGGAGGATGGTCCTACCCCCTCTTCCTCATGTAATGTAGAAAGAGAATATAAAGTGAAAGTTTCTCTATTACACAGACTCTTTTTTTCCTTTTTTAAATGGTTGGCATTAACTTGGTCTATGTGCTATATTTTTCTCTCAAAGTCCTTTTTCAGCTAACTGAGAAGCATTTTTTCCTCTACGATTTGACTGTTAAGAGCTGTTCAAATCCCTGTCAATTGCCTAAAGAACTACATTTGCCAGTCCTTCCTTGAACTCGTAAGACAGGGGCTAAAAGATTATCTTGTTTAAGGTATTCAATACTTCCATCATTCATTTGAACATAACCTACCCAGTCTGCTTACTTTCCTTTCCAAGTACACACAGCACATGGAATAACTGAAGTTACAGTCTTCTAAATGTCTTGTCCAAACCACACAAGAGTATCTCCAGAATACATCTTGACATACAATAATTCAATTTTTTTAAGTGTTGTACCCAGTCTATAAACAGTGGTGGGGGTTTTTTTTGGGAGCAAAACATACATAATTTGGAGATTCATATTTTAATGCCAGAGGAGACTACTAAAATAATCTCTTGAAGTTCTATCTATCCTGGAGTATAAGAATCGCCTGGCTGTGTGCTCCCTAATACCTACACTCTGATAGCGTAGCACGCATTTATCATTGGAAATTAGTGTAACAATTTAGGTACCACTTCTTAAGACTCTAATTTTTATAAGCATATGTAAATACAATGTAATAAAAGTAAAAATTATACAGTAAAAGACATTTTTACTTCCCATTTTTCAATGGTTAATTTAAAAGGACTTTTCTATGGGTTTACCCAATACTGACCTGGAATGGCAGCCACTCTCTTTACCAAGATGAACATTGTCCTCTTCACTACATTTGGAATCTACAGCAAAAATATAATTCATCATGGTGATATGAAGAATTTTAAATTTATTTTTCCATTCACAAACCTCAACTATTAAAACCCTCCTTTTGTCTGTTGTAATTACTCAGATTAGTGGAGTTACAGTAATACGGGATTGGAATGATATTGCAGTGGTACAGACCCTAAAGCCAAACAGAACTGGGAATTCAAACAGTTTAAGAGATTGAAATCTTCTGTCTCCTATGCCTAACACAGTTATACTCCCTCAGTTAAATTCATCATTGTCAGAGAGGTCTTGTCTCCTTGTGTAACGGAAAAAGGTAGATATTAGTAAAGCGAAGAACAAATTTAAGAACAGTAAAAAAAAGTAATTCAATCTCTAAGTTACTTTACTAGTTATCATAGGCAACCAAATCATAGAATTTAGAGGCATAGCTTTCCAATTTATAGGAACACTGAGATACTGTTCAGGCTTTTTATTGGAATTAATGTGTCCACAAAACTGAAGACTGTTTTCCTAAAATAAACTGACAAGTGTGGCTTACATGGTTAAACTACACGTATATATTTTTAAGAGTTTTAATCTACAGCTTTTAGGGCAAATCCAATTTACCCCCTCACTTACGGTAAATATACATAATAGAATTCCCAAATTAAATCAAATGGAAGATCAGGCCCACAGTCTAGCTAATTTCTGCCTTTACTTGACAAGTGCCTTTTTAAGCCTGATCAAGCCATCTCAGTTAAAATTCTAAGTTTTAACCCAAACAAAAATCAAAGTTTTCAAAGGGATGCTTTGCACGGTATGATTTTGAACTAGCTTACAAAAAGACAGATGAATTGGTCCTAGCTTGCAAAAGACATCTCCCACTTCATCTTCCCAGAAGTCATTCTTTTGGAAAATAATTTAGCGGTGTCATTTGAGAACATAAAGAAGCAAGTTTGCAAGAGATATATTGGCTGTATCTGAAGTTGCTAAAAGGAACTTTTTATCCAATGTGACAATGGCTAGGGAATGAGTTACCATCTCTGCCTTCAGAAAACAGAAACCTGAAAGAAAAATGTTTTATGTTTAACTATAATAACGACAGTTATATAGACCTGCTGCTACCATTAATCTTTGTATTTTATTTCTGTGATGTTCCTTTCTTTCGGTCATGGGCCTTCAGCTGAACATTTATATTATATTCCTTTAATCTCCCACACACTCAAAACTCCTCTACAGAGGCACAGATATAAAAAGAAATACAAAATATATTTGTTAGGAACCTCATCACTCTTCCTTCTTTTTTTTTGTACGTGTGATAACACGGTATGTTTCCTTATTACATTAATTGTAGCAAACTACAAATTTGTATCCTTCATGAAAAATATTGATAATTTTAAAGAACACAACATAGACCTCTATTCCTTTAAATGCTGTGTGGATGTAAAATGATAAGCAGATAGCTTAGGCAGCCTAGAAGTTGTCAACTCAACCTATTCGTTATCATTGCTCAAGTGTGCATCTCCCCAGCGGGGCTGAGTCAATGAGATTGTGTGAGCCCTCCTAATCGATTTCCATTCTAAATCAGTAGAAAAGACTTTCATTCAATAAGGAAGGCCAGGCAAGCCATAAAGAAATGCTAAACAGAGTTAAGGAAATACATGTACAATTCTTAAAGCTTTTGCTTTTGCTATGGATGCAATCCAGATTTGCCATTTTAAGTACCCAGTGGAAACACTGCAAAAGCAAGAGAAGAAGCTTAAGGGCTGATGTGCATCTTGCAAAGAGCTTAAGCTCCCTAAACCCCCAAAGACCATGTCTCAGTGCCTGACTCTTTGAAAAGTGACATTCTAACGCCATGCTCTGGGAGGAATGTGCTATATGTGGCCAGAAGAAAGCCATAGCCAGCTCCAGCAAAGATCCCCCCTCTAGACCTCAGGGACTGACGCAGCAGGCATCTTCTGCATGGTTCCGATCAAGGTTCAGAGTGCTGAGGCAAACAGCTCTCTCTTTCAAAATATGGGCTGGGACACACCCAGCCTCTGTGATCATCCTCCTCCTGAGGAGGCAGAGTCAGTTTCTCTCACATTTATTCTTTCTTAATTTTTTAATCATAAACTTCCATTAACAAGAGAGGAAAGCCCTATCCCAGTCTTGTTTCTAAGCAGGACTTTGAGCTAAACTTAATTAGGACAGCCACTCCAGCCCATGTTATGAACAAAGCATCTCTAATGGATACAGCACTCAGGTGTAGTTAGGTCATTCCCCACCCTTCTTGGTAAGAAGAGGTGAAATATAGCTAAAAGCCAACCTACGCTCTACTGAACCTAGACACGGGAAATGTTTGGGTTCCAAAGCATGCAAATCTTCAGTGTAATAGTTATACAAGTTATAAAGCCCAACGCCTGGAGGAGGAAAAAAAAAAAAGAAGCATGAAGAGACTCAAAAGTAGCATAGCTGCCTATTCCATACCTGCCTCTGCTCTAGATCTCTCTCAAAAAAAAAAATTGCCACTGGGGATAATTCACAAAAATTAGGTGAAAGGATTTTAACCTCAAACCATAATCTAAAAGGATCAGATTTTACAACCTTATGAAAACTGGTAGGAAAATGTACAGATTTTCTGGAAAAGAAGTAGAAAATACAAAACTGTACAGAAGAAGCTAAGCTAAAATGGGATCTTACTTAATATTTATCTGGTTGCCGCACCTCCTTGAGAATGTCAGAACAATTTTTTCTCTGAACGCTTTTTGTCTCTAAGTGAAGGTCTTTGTAATTCCTTTTCTTTTCAATTCAACTAATTGTAGTCTTCAGCTCTTCTGTAGTAAAAATGGTGATTTCAGAAATACAAAAGTAAATTCATCATGACATCTGAACAGGGGTTAATCACATCAACTCCCATAAACAGTAAAAGAAATTATATCGCTAAATCTTTGTGCCTCAGAGTGAATATTTAAAACTAAAGTCAATGTTTTCAATTTGCTTATATTGTGTGAAAGTGTGAAAAGAAAAATGAAGTTGCTAGGTTATTAATGTTTTAAAGATTAATTCTTTATTGTATATACAGAGTAACAGTTCCATGATTTATTTAAATTTATATTGTAGGTTATACCCACATTAACATCATAATGAGGAAAATGCCTCATACAGAGATTAAATGCATCATAACGTCTCCTCAGGAGCTGCTGCAATGCATCAGCATAAGACTCTATCAGCATGCTTCATTATTAATGACTTTTGCACCAGAGGTTTGGTCCATTCAGAACCATTGGGGTGATTTTGAAGTGTGCCTAGGTGAGGTAATAGTTTCCTCAGGTATCTTAAATGAGACATAAGAGAGCAGAAAAAGAAAGAAAAAAAAGACTTCTAAGCAAAACATTTTATTTTTTCTATCTTAGTGTTCATTTTTACCCAAAATTAAAAACATCATTTTTACATCACATACATGTAAAAGGCAACTGAACTATCATTATTTCCCAGCACATGCTGTTTGGCACGCCTACTTTTAGACTTCTCAGATAAACCTAGCATAATAATTTTGACTGACATAGAAATAACATTATATGCCATAGATCACCTGCTGTAAATGGGACAGCTGAACCAGATCCCAGACAAAGTGTAAAGCTAAACTACCAACCCAGAGCAGCTCTCCACAGTGACTTGAGCTAGATCAGAACAGTGTTACAGGCAATTACTAATCCCCGATTGAACCAGGCACAAAAATAGTTAAAATAAAAACAGCAAAACCTGCATGTTCTAATTGAAAAATGAAAATATCTTTAAGTCTACCTCTGCTGGGAATTTTTCACAAGAAATATATAACTTGACAAGAAATATTCCATATTAGCTAAATGGCTAAGGCATACAAAGTGAAATGCCTTGTCATTTTTGTGCCAATTTGAATGATTTAGGTTTTGGTTAAAAACTGAACAAAAGATTCTAATTCTCTTAAAAGCAAATATCCCTGAATTATGAGGTTTCCTGCTAAGTGGAACCACTAGACAACATCAGAGCCTGATGAAGCTCTGCAGTTGCTTTTCACATTTAGGTTTCATCTCAGACTGAACCTCTTCCTTACTAGCAGTGATGTCTTGCCAAACCATAAAGACTTCAACAATGCTGCAGTATTCATCACTATTTTTTCCTGTTTTATCCTTTCCCTTCTGTTTTCTTCTTCCATTTCACCCAACACTATGTCAAGCCCAGCCACCAGCGAAGTTGCTCACATGCATCTGCAAAAGGAGGTCCCAAACATTTTCAAAGTCTCTGCTCTCAGCAATAGCGACTGGCATAGAGATGTTTGTCGAACGCAGAGGACATGGGCTCACTTTTTGGCTTGTCATAGATCTCTTGTGTAATTTTTGGTTATCACTTAAGACCTTTCTGCTCTGCTCGAAAACAGAGCTAATTCATTTGTAGCTAAGCTCAAGAGAGAGCTCAGGCTCTCCTAAGGTGGTAACCATCATTCCTAAACCTGGCTGAAGATCTGAGAAATCCTGGAGGGGAGGGGCGAAAGGGACGGACATGATTTGGGCTTTATGGTTTTGAGATACAACTCAATATAAATTTTACTCCTCTGTAGATGATCCCTTTTTAAAATTCATTTATATAATACAGTTGCAGATCAAAGAAAGATCAGGATTACATGCTTTGAACCTCAAAAATATCATCCTGTAATGACTTGGATGAGGGAATAGAGTGCACCCTCAGCAAGTTTGCTGATGATACGAAACTGGGAGGAGTGGCTGACACACCAGAAGGCTGTGCTTCCATCCAGCAAGACCTAGACAGGCTGGAGATTTGGGCGGGGAAAAATTTAATGCAATTTAACAAGAGCGAGTGTAGAGTCTTGCATCTGGGCAAGAACAACACCAGGTTCCAGTACAAGTTGGGCACTGACCTGCTGGAGAGTAGTGTAGGGGAGAGAGACCTGGGGGTCCTGGTGGCCAGCAGGATGACCATGAGCCAGCACTGTGCCCTCGTGGCCAAGAAGGCCAATGGCATCCTGGGGTGTATCAGAAGGGGGGTGGTCAGTAGGTCAAGAGAGGTTCTCCTCCCCCTCTACTCTGCCCTGGTGAGACCGCATCTGGAATATTGTGTCCAGTTCCGGGCCCCTCAGTTCAAGA
>WKFP01015114.1:503075-513880 GCA_011057875.1 Pterocles orientalis
GAAGTTTTAAAGTTTGGATATTGCTTTACCTCGTTTTCTCTTACCTTATTGGGCTGAGTGCACTATCTATAGGCTCAAGTCCACAGTTCAGTTCCAGAAGTGATCAACAACAGCTATGACAGCAGCGGCGGTGTATAGAGAGGTGCCTCTGCAAAACAGGTAAGAACTTACATTAAATACAAGCATTATCATTCGCAGCATTCTTTCCAGTGACAGGAATGTAGAATATATGATTGTTTTATATTTTCTACCTGTCCCGTATTTGCTTTTTTTCCTACAATTTTACTTTATCATTCCTATAGAAAAGGAATTATATTTTTATTGACAATAAGCAACCTAGACTAGGAAAAAAATGTATACATTTAAAAAAAAAAAAAAAAAGGTCAGACTTCAAATTATGCATTTAATTCTGACCAGCTCCCACTGAGTTCTTCTTCCAATCGCAATTCTGTCTTCATCTAACCTTTCAAGTTAAAAGCCCTGCTTGGAGAAATGCCGGATTTTTCTTTTCCTTTCTTTTCTGTCTCACATTTTTCTTTCATCTTTTCTAAGGCCATGATGTATACATAGTTCTTTATTTTGTCAGTCACCCCACACAAATCAACAAATGTATTTGTGGAGGAACTTGTTACGGAGTTAACTAAATCCAAGCCACATCAAGGTAATGGAGCATGTTTCTAAAGATTCCAGCTGGAGCCACAATTTAACCTAGAAAATAAAAGTCTGGAGAATCTGGTCATTGAACTACTTTTCATACACATTTCTTCGAAAAAAATAGACAAAGAAACATTACACAGCCATTGAACACCAGCTTTGGTGCTGACTCTATTTCTCCTACCTTGTAAACTGATAAATCACGAGACACATCGTTTGCTTTTGGCTACAACTGAACATTCTGTATGTCTTATCTAGTTTTAAAGTGTTATAAATACACATGCACACACATACATATATACACACTTTAATACAAACCTTTTAACAACCTTCCCTATCGTTTTCCAAGTTAATCTGGTTACAAAACTATCAGAATTCATTATAAAGATCTGGAGTTTCACTGGTCTCCAGTAAAATGTCAGCAGCCACATCTAAAGTGGGGTCATTTTACAGTATTTTAAGTGTCCCTGTGAACATGTGGTAATGGTGAAGGCTAGTCCAATTTCACAACAAGGCGATCAACTTTTGTCTTTATTTTGTCACCACCAGCATTTCTTCCCACATCTGCATGTTCTTTTCCTCATTTCTACCCAGCTCACTACCATCTGCTTTCATTGATGGAGAGGGACACTAGAAACTTTGTGAAAACCCATGCTTTGAAAGGTTATTCATATTCAAAAGGCAGGTTTTGCTTCCCAGCTATTTTTGACCTACTGGTATTTCTTTTAAATGCATTTTCCTAAAACAAGGGTCTCCCTCAGACCTATCAGCCTTTAACGAAGAGTGAAGCTTTCATGTAACCTTTATACTAAACAATTCCCATAACAAATGCAGAAGAAGCATTTCATGAGGGTCTCACAGTTTGCCAGGTAGACAGTGACAGCATATTAGACCCCATGGGAAAGAAATGTTACTTATGATCACCTTCCCAATGTATTTGAATTGAAATATTTAACCCTCCTCTGCACACTAGCAGCTCCGCTTTGCTCTGAAGATTCCCTGTCACATGATGATGCTGAATAAGGTGTTCACTTTTCAGTCCATTCTTAATCTTTCTGTTTAACGGGTATTCCTAGAAAGATGAAAAGGAACTTGAATTTCTCAATAACTTCTTATCTTATTTGCCACATTTGAGGGGTTAACCCCTGTGTTCTTTAGCCTTATTGTAGATATCTAAACAGAACTTGTGTCTGTTTGTAAAGCCTTCTTAAAGGATTAATAAGACCTCAATAGGTTGCACAAACCTTCTATTTTTAACAAATATTGCATACTTTCTCTGTTCATGACAACAGCAGGACACAGGCAGAGGATTCTGGTCTTCCATCAAACACATCTCCACTGAACTAAGCTCCAAGAAGAAAGATGCATTTTCTCAGTGTACAATGGACAATGAGCTTCGCAATTTAATAATTTATTATAATGTTCTGTGATTTTTAATGTTAAGTCAAATTACAATTTTATTCTGACAGATGCATATTTTTGCTATTAAATGTCTTAATTCAGACTTAAGTATTTATATATGTAAGTACATGTTCAGAATTAACACTGTTAATTTTTATTTTTTTTTACTGTTTATGACTTGTCTTTCTCTTTAGTGAGTTATACCCCAGCACCAGTAGATGGCTCTGCTTGTACCCGTTCTTAAAGGTATGGCAGCCAGGTAACCAACACTGCCAAGAGTGAAGAGAAACAAGTGTGATGAGCTAGACAGCTAGGGAGTTTACACTCCAACTACTTTCAATGGGATTTAGCAGCTTTCAAAAGCACTATCAACCACCAGTTCTTCTACTGATGGCTGTTCAGATTATTTTTTTCTTGTTGTGCCTAATGTCTAAGGTTTTTTGGTTGACATTTAACTAGTCAATGATGTATAGGTTAAAATACCTCATTAGCTTTATTGACATGTGGGATTAATGGAAGACTTTGGCTCTGTATATATTCAGGCAGATATGTAAGTATTATCTGTTGCAAAGAAAAAGTATGCATAAATACAGTCAATAATGGGTTTTTCCATAGTACACAGGTGTAAGTTTACCTCTGACTAGAACAGGTGGTTCTTTGGTTTATTGAATAAAATGAGATAAGTAACTAATCGATCATATAGACAGGGAAGTTGTGATACGTGTAACTATGTTTTCACTCTTAGAAATCATAAAGAGAGATTTATAACAGCTACCAATGAAATGTTTGTTGCAAAAATGATACAGCAGAAGATACATTGGATGTGACAGAGATCAAATAATCTCCACATGCTCCTACTTTATTCAATTGTGATTGAAATTGGGTTTCATAAGCATCATTCCCTTGCCTGGTATGGGAATATTCCTGCTTAAATCACTACACAAAAGATCAGAACCCAAAAACAGCAATGTGAAAATATTTGATATTTTTAAATAATAATCAGAATATTAAAAACTTATAGTTTAGAAATCCCCTTTAATTAACATGCAGCTAATGCAATCAGAGGTGACCAATTTCTTAGTCTACATAAATGGTATTTGTGTTTTCCAGAACGACACTTGACAGCAAACTATATCCTCACAAAGTGATCAGAAAGATCCTCCAAAAGGACTGTATTCCATACAAGTTGCATCTATACAGGTTTGGTTCTTGCTCACATAGCCACACCATTCCAATAATTATTGCTTATATCAGTATGGATCTGAATTTTAAAATTCTTGCTGATACATTCACTTAGATGGGTTTTTTTCTTGTACTAGTTAGTCTTGTTTACAGTTATGTTAATATTTTACTAGGGCTTAAAATTCAACACAATTCACAATGTACAAACTTCAGTCTCCACTGCCCCAATGGTATTGCTACAACTCCTGTTGCTTCAGTTTGCTTGCAAATCACCAGCATCCTGTAGGCAGGTACAAGACAAAAAAGTCTTTGAGCTGTGCCTTCTCCTCCCACTCTCACCACCCTCTAGTCCGATGTGGACTGTACCTGCCACCAGCAAGGGCAGCAACTGAAAAGCGTCAGGGAACCTCACTATATTAGATCCTTCCAGATGTGAGTGATTAACTCAGTCCATGACACCAAATCATTTTCTAGAACTGGGATGATTTTGAAGAAACCTCACTGGAATAAATACACAAATTCCTGTCAGTCAGTAAGTGCCGGCTTCCCTTTATCTACTACAAGCTGTTTTCATTTTTTTTATATGCTTCTGATTTTTCACAACTTCTCTGTACAAACACGTTGGACTTCTTGGTATTGAGATTTCAGGGATGCTGCTTTTCAGAGCTAAATCCTGTGAGCAACTGAACATTTTAAATTTCCACTGACTTCAGAATCCCTGGACTAACGATCGATTGGGACTTAATCTGTAATCTGGTTCTGATACTGGGGCTTTCCCACAAACGTGTAGAACTTTTCACAGAAGGTAGACTTTTTACATACTAGGAGTTCTACTGAGAAGAAAAGCTATGCTTTCCGACAGATCTTTACAGATACTTTTTGTTTTAAGATGGATTTATTTACTACGCTTTCAGAATCAAAACATGCTCCTGTTCTTAAATGCATTGCACATAAATAGATATGAAATAAATGTAGGATATAGATAGATATAGACATCCAGTTAAGTGCAACTTCGCTTTAATAACTGGTGAAAATATCCCCTAGAGCAACGTACATGCTACGCCCTAAGTAAAAAGGGCTTGAACTTGCACTCTTGTTCGAGCCAGCAGTATTGTTTCCTTACTGGCTAAAGTTACTTAACCAGTTTGACAAGGATCTAGTAGCCTTCTGACTAAAGACTTAACTGCTCTATCAAGAGCAGCCCCTTTCCACAGCCAGCCCAATAAGCATTTAATTTACCCTTTTTCCTAGGCAAAGCAGTAACAGTTCATGGAGCTGCCCTTCACAAACCTTGAAGTAGCATTCATCTTGCTGGCTTTTGTAATTTTCTCCTTGTTTACCCTGGCTTCTATCTACAGTGACCCCCATGACAACAAAGCAGGTAATAATCTAAAATAAATACGTTATTTTACAGTTTTTACTAACTAATTTCTAATTATAGGTTTTGTGATCAGTATTGTTGATAGACTTACAGTATGTGACACTTTACAAACACCATACGAAGGGCAGAGAGCAATCAGTTAAGGCATCAATAAAAGTCATGAGCATAGAAACTGCATTCAGGTATGGGAGCAAGAACGATTCCAGCCGGATCTGCCCACTCCGACAGAGCCATGCCGCGCTGGGCTGTTTCGTGCAGGGAGGCTTTTCTCCTCGCAGCAGTTCTGCTTTGTGGTCTGACGAGTTATAGGACATTCAGGCTGGTGCAACTGAGGATGTTCTTGTAATCAAAGTAAATGTTTTTCTTTATTAGGCTGAGACCAACTCTTTCCTCCCTTTTAAAAGGGTGAAAATGCCATTAAAAGCACAGGGGGTGTCTTTTTCCCATTCAAAGGGTTTTGAAATCTGGGGGGGGAGAAACCACCACCAAACAAATAAACAAACAAGCTGACTCCTGCTAGTTCTACAAAGGAGATTTAGCATGACCTTACACCGCCAGCGGAGCATCCCCGTGTTTCAGGCGTAGCGCTGTCGCAGTCACCATCACGCCAACGCATCCCCACCGCCAGCAGCCTCGCTGGGGCCACGGGAGCGAAGCGGGAGGAGGGCGCTCTGGCAAGCCCCACCAAAGAGGCAGTTCCTCTCTTCTTCCCAACTTCTCATGGGATCACCCTGGCCCTGCTGAGCTTCCTCGAGCTGGAGCAAGGAGGAAGGAAAAAAGGGAGGGAGGAAATGACTGAAATAATCTCCTGAGGCACCCAGCAATAGAGCTGCTGGTTTCTGCCACATCTGACTCTAGCTAATCCTCCGTTAACTTGATTTCTGCCTGAAAAAAAAAAAAAAAATCTATGGTATGGACATGCTGCTGAGCAACTCTAATGGAATGTTCTTAACATATGTGTCACCTCATAAAACTTCAGGCTGCTTAAGAATTTGTGAAAAAATATTGATCAGCGTGAAAGGTAAATAAGCGTCACGGCGCTTGCCACTTGCATGCCAATTAGGTTTCTTCCTTGCTCTTCTGTTCCCTCGCATTTTACACTATTTCTGCCCAGAAAGGGAAAGTGTTAGGAAACAATGCACATTTCTGCGGATGAAGTGTGGTTGCCATGAGAACTGACCTCATTCAGCCAGAGCGGACACAGGCAGTTTTTCCTGAGAGAAGCCCGTTGTGCCCACACGGCAAGAACAAGGATGAGGGATGAATGCGCCACAAGGCAGGCAGTCCCCATGGCAACAAACAAACACCTGCAGGGCAATTTTGCACAGGCATGAACATGAAAACAAGACACTGTTTCACCTGTCTATAACTGAGATGCTTTGTAGAAGATTAAAAAGGGACGTTAATGGAATCATATTGATTTTAAGCTCACGCCTGCAAACATGCAAAGACAAGGTTAAGTTTCCTTGCTTGCCCTCAGCTTCCAGAGTAACTTACTACAATGATGTAGCACAAGTAGCTCTGACAGTATCTCATTAGTGCCAAAACTGCACGAGAACTTCTCACATGTCCTGTTTTAAATCACCCCAGCCACGCTGTCAGTTTGCAAAGAGAAAGCTACATCTCCTGAGCACCACATGAGAGCAGGGTCCTCATGTAAGAGCTCACGTGTGCCAAACATCTTGTAGACCCTGGTATACTCAGTGGTGCTAGTTCTCACGCTCCAGGTGAAGACTACATGCAAAGCGTCTTGCATGCCACGACCTTGGACAAAATTGCTGTGAGAACAAATCACACCTATGATGCTAGTGAAATATCACCTGAATTCACACAATGTCCTCCTGCAATAACGGAGCCTTGTTGCCATGTTCATGGCTTTCTCCTACAATATTTTCCAAACTCTGCATTTAGAGGAAGAACTGGCAAGCAGAGAATCTAGGATAAAGCCTGCTGCCTAAGATACAGTGGCAAAGGGAGAATGAAAACCTAATATCCTCTCTGTGCTGACATTGATGAGTGTCATGTTGGAAACATATCTTGACTCAAAGCTAACTGAAAAATTCCACAGGCGCTTGGGTGAGGAGATGTTCTTCAAAGGACTTTTCGCATCCTCACCCTCTCGTACAGTCAGAAGGCATGGGGCCAGTATCTTCTACCAACAGCTGAAAGGGGTCTCTGATTTCCATATTGCATGTTATCTGAACAGAAAAGGACAGTTACAGGAGGATTCTTATTTATGGTTTAGTTAGTTCAGCTATTTAGGTGGGAAACACACTTTTGTAAAAAGATGTGTGCGCTTGTTTTATTTTCTCCTGTGGCTGGGAAGCTTGCATATTGTTTATTTTTCCCACAATGTAGAACACAGTGTGTATGTTTCACTTATTTATTTAGAATAATGAAAATGAGAAATAGAAAAAAAAAATCTTACCTCATATTACAGTATTATATCATGGTGTTGTACAGCAGAGCGTACAGTGTGAAGCAGCAGTTCCTCTAACAGCTCAAAAGCCAGTGCTCAGATCTGCCATTTCAGCGGAGACAAGGGCCTGGGAGAGAGGAGTGCACATGGTGAAGTGTGGCTAGCTAGAAATATAAAATAATATAGTTGGGCAGTGAGGAAAATAAGGCCTTGTTCCGTAAGATTATCCTACACTTCTGAAAATGCAATAATCCATGAAAATGTAAACAAAACATCTTCCTTCAAAAGTCTCTTTCTAACTGAAGAAGATAAGCAGATCATTTAGAACAACCAGGGCTCCCCTTTTGAGAGGGAAAAAAAAAAAAGAAATCCAAGAGCACTAGTTGAGGCCCTAGTAAGACAAGTTCCCAATAGGATGTCAACTGAGAAATCTGAAGAAGGGTACTGAACAAGTACAGGGTAGAATCACATCTTTGCATTAAAGATGGACACTACTGAGAAATGCAGAAGTGCCTCATTGTAGTCAAAGCCTTTCTGCACCTGTTTTGTCCTCAAAAGATTTTTATTTCCAAATCATAACCCTAAGGAACATGGAACTTAATTCAGAAAATTAAATTTCAAATAAGGCATGGATCATTATCACTACGCTTTGCACAACAGTAGCTTCTGCAAGTACTACAAAAGCCTACGGAAAACCTAGATGTAAGATCAAGAATATACTCATTGCAGCAGCTGGGTTTTGCAGCAAAACCTTTTTTGCTGGCATACGTTGTTCCTTACAATTAGAGGTCTGCAGGCTAGCATCTGGCACAACCAGAGGTACAGGACACAGATTAGAGCAAAAGCCAACAAAAACGGAAACTGCCCGGAGATCTGTAGTGGATGTGTTGTTCTGCAGGAGGCTGCAGCATGTGTTTCCAGCTGCCCTTTTAGAAGCAGCTAAACCCACCGTCCCAACTTACATGGAACATAATTTTCAAGCCCTAGTAACACTGTATAAGGAATAACAGTGAGGAAGCAGTCCTCTCATTTCTTTCAATTCTTTCCTGTGTGTAGCAGGCAAGCCTTGACTTTAATTCCTGGAAACACTTCAGCCATGCCCCTGTCACGAAACAAACCACAGCTCCTTGAAGCAAAGCACAATGCACTCTACAAAGCTTTGTTTTAAGAAGCACAAAATATTTCAGATTTATTGTAGAAAGGAAAAAGGGAGCAAGATATTAATAGCTTGTCATGCATTTGTGGCCAAAGAGAAGCAGTTTCAAGGAGAGTTCATGCAGTAAATCTTCCACTGGAGGGAGATCTCTAGTCACCGTGAGCACTAGCAGTGCTACTTGGAGGATTATCTTGCAAACACCAAAACCCACACGTGAATTCGTGGAAGCCTTGCTCTCAGCAGTGACTGTTAGAATTGAAATCTCGAGTCTGGAGATTAAAATGCCCGTCTTGTCACTCATATCTCCATAGCATGACAAGCTATTCCAAACACAGGTGCACGCATGGGAATTCATCTGTTTACTTAGCAGATTTTTGCCTCAGGGAAATTTGATTTCATATGCACTAATTGAATCTTGGTACCCAAAGTACTGAATTTTCTGTTTTGCTCCACTTACACAGCATAATCCAAATTGCAGGACAGCAAGGAAGATAATAGCAAGAAACAGTCCTTGCCCCATAAAATTTGTTTCTCCTTATATAAATACACCTTCTTGTCCCAGAAAGAAAAACAACTGTACATATAGAGGAAAAAAAGAAAGAATTGCCTATACTAAACCACTGTTTTAAAAAGTTACTTAAAATGACCGAAACCCTTTAAGATTACTTTTTTCACACATGCACACCAATGCCTCTCCTTCCTCACTGGTGCAAAGTTCATAACTGCCACTAACACAGAAATCCGGGGAAGGATTCTGTCTGTATCCATGAAGAGTCAGTTGTGGTATTCGTGTCACAAAAACACTGTTTCAAAAAGCTCTAGTTATTGTAAGGTAAATGCCATCCTTCTGTGAAAGCAGAGACGACACACTGACTGTGTTAAACACCATTTTTAAAATTTATCGTTAGATAAAACATACGCACATATACATAAAACATAGAAAGTGTATAGACACTAAAGCCCAGGGTACTTTTGATGTCCTTGCTGAGAGAAGTGAGTTAACAGTAAGTAAATCTGATTGCACTTAAGAACAAAATATGGAGGAAAAGGAAAGACTTAATCATGTAACACGAATTTTATTAACCAATTACCAGGAATTCCTAAATAATTTTTGAATAAAAAACTTTGCATTACATAGTAAAGTTTTCCACACACTTCCATGGAAACAGCTTCATCAATCCCCACCTGTTACCTACAAAACTTACAAAGTATGACTTCAGGAAAAAAGAGACTTGGCTGTGCACTTGTTCTCATTAGGGAAAATCAAAGCACATAAAAACAGTGCCAGATCTGCAGAAGAAAACCTGGGGAACTAATGTTTAACCTTTCTTCAGTCACAAAGGGACCTTTCACCATCTCCGTAACACTTAGTGACACATTCATTTGAAAGTTCAGTATCTCTTTCTTTCCTTGAGGAGTGGCAATAGTACAACTCATATGCTTGTTGCATTCTGCTCTAGAGGTCAATATTTTCAAACTCTGAACCACCAGACTGGTGGTCCAGATGCTTTTCTCCACCCCATGGGGTGGCATATTTAACAATGTCAAAGAATGTGAGACTACACAGTCACGTAATTATTTTTTCTCCACTACTTAACTATTCCCTTTTGCTGCTTTCAGGTCTTATTAAAGATTGTGAGACTTCTTAGAATAATGCAATTAGTATTTTTTTAGGATTTACTGTGATCACCATATTTCCTTAATGACTATGTTCCTTCTGTTTTTAGTGTTTAGATTTTGCCCTGTGTGAAAGGTCTTTAAAATTCATTATCTCCCTAATGAGAAGCCAAAACTCTACAGGTATTATATTCAGAAGTATCCTATCTGCTTAAGTAGAGAGATGATAGTAAGATTTTTATTTAAAAAAAAAAAAATCAGAAATTTTGGAATTTACATTCCGTGTTTCAAAATCAACCATAAATGTGAGATCTCCTTACCACTCCAACAATGGAGCAATGAAATAAAAGTATATTTTAACAACTGCTTAACCACTACAATAATATCCTTACGGAACTTGCAATAGAAGTTACACTACATTATGGACACAGAATATAGAAGTATTATTTGGGTTTCACAGCAGAGATATTAATAATGGTTTTTAAATGGAATAAAATTACGTGAACATATAAGATTCCTGCATCTATGTCCGTTTTACTGCTGGGAGTACTTAGAAATGAGGTTTACAGAAGTCAGTGGGAAAGACTCACTCAGGCTTCAGAATCAGAACCCATTCAGAGCCATTTTGAGGACTGACCACAGCTATAGCATGTTTCATCTATGTTTCATCATGACATCCTTAGCTATATGAGAGGATGGAGGCACATTCCAGCTTTACCTTATTTCTTGCTTTATAGTTGAAAGTTTCCTTATTACTTTCTTTTTGATGCCGTTTAAAAAATGCCAGATACCCACTTTACAGTATCTTAAGTCAAGAAGCAGCTTTTGTTGACCTGAATGTCCCTTTCATAAATCAGTAATAAAACTATATGTGGTTCATGCTCAAAAGTACAACTTTTAACCCTAAAACCAAAACAAAAAATGTATTTTTAAGACAAATCATAGAATCATAGAATGGTTTGGGTTGGAAGGGACCTTAAAGATCATAAAGTTCC
>WKFP01015114.1:527855-547626 GCA_011057875.1 Pterocles orientalis
CAAGCTGGAACATAGGAGGTTCCACTTGAATATGAAAAAAAACTTCTTTACAGTGAGGGTGACAGAGCACTGGAACAGGCTGCCCAGAGAGGGTGTGGAGTCTCCTTCTCTGGAGACATTCAAAGCCCGCCTGGATGCGTTCCTGTGTGATCTGATCTAGGTGTTCCTGCTCCGGCAGGGGGATGGGACTAGATGATCTTTCGAGGTCCCTTCCAATCCCTAACATTCTGTGATTCTGTGAAGTGGAATTAGAAGTAAAATCACAAAATAAGACAAAATTAAGGTAAAAAACATAGTTGTTTTTCATTGACTTATTCATATAAATATATATATAAAATGAAAACATAGTGAGGCAATTAATACCAAAGGCATTAGAAATTAATAGTGACTAGACAACCCCAAGCACCCCCCCTCCTATTCTACATTTCTATAATTCTGTGCCACCTCCTCCCTCTAGAAACAGTCTACATTCCTCTGTGTATGAACTACACTTGTGTGTCTTAAACACAGGGGGTTTTAAAACTTCTTTTATTGAGATGCAAATTAACAGCAGTGTCTTTGCACATGGGGGAAGTTAAGAACACTCATATGAACAGGTAGGGTGGCTCATCTGTAGCTTGTCACGTCAACATAAATTGTCCACCTTTGATCCAGGCCATAGCCTAGATCAGACTCATGAACCCAAACAGACAGAACAATTCACAAAAGGTATGTCACTCAGGCAAGAGCAAAGACCTGAGTCCGGTAACAGTTCACACATAGGAGAAGATAAAGGACAGGTTAGACAAATATTTTAAATATTGGATAACTGTATTTTGGAAGACTGTAAAAACAAAAGTGCGTATTTTGAAGGTGAAAACACAGATGCCTAAGGACTTCAGGACCAGTCAATCATGGAGAAAGCACGGAGGAGCAGATGGAGACGAGGGAATAACAAAAAAAGAAAAGAAAGAAAATCAAACTAGACTTCACAGCACCTAAAGGCACCAGCATTCTTCTCGGGAAATGTAGGATTTTTCTTAGCTGCGAATTTTTGCAACAGGTCAAATATATGTTGGCCTCATTTTCTTTGATGGCAGATATCAGAGCCTGGGTACGTTCAGCGTACGCAGAGACTTCAATTTAAAAACAACTAATGGTGGTCCAAAAGAACTGGAAATGGAATAACTCCCTAATGATGGATTTCAGGGTTTGGATGCTATCAAAGCAGAAACTATATTCTATTTTATACAGCTAACATCTATTTCAAACATCTCAAAACATAGGATGCATATGAAGCTGTAAGACGAAGGAAATTAGTAGAGCTTTCCAGAGGAAAAGTGGAAGACAAAGAAGTAAATTAACACTGGAGACTGAAGAAGTGAGAACTCTGCATAAAAACGGTTAATGAGTATGTTTAAACACGTCTCACTTTCTTCCGTTATTAAAGAAAATTAAAAAAGCCCATAACAGGCTGAAGTTCAGATTTTGCAGTGTGAAAATAAGGCCAGTGAGCTCCTCATCTATAGATAAAATGCAAGAAAAAAGTCAATTTTCAGACAAAAAAAATACAAAAGTGTGGGGAGACTAAAGACCAGAAATGATGTCACATAATCTATCAGTTTTCATCTCTGTTTTATGCTCTCAGACACATGGATAGTCTGGAGAACACTGCAGAATTATAGATTGATTAATTAATTAAACATGCCATGGCAAAATTAGAGTCAGCTAGATCCTGACTTAGAATAAATAACAGAGAAGTCGAGGCTGGAAAAGAATGAAGTTAGTGCTGATGTGCAGGGCCCAGAATGAAATAGTTTATAGTATAGAGTGGCACCAGATTTTTTTTGAGAGAATAGCAAAATTCTTATAATAAAAATCACAAGACATTGAAACATGGAAGTTGGTGGTTCTAATTTTGTGATGAATATTGTAATTTTAGGATTATAACTAAAAGAATTAAACCACTGCTTGGGCAATAAACCTGACCAAACAGAATAATATTCTGCTAATATTCATAAGTCATATAGATTGCTATGTCTAAGCGCATTTATCCATTAATAAAGTGACCTTTTTATCAAGTTAACAGAAGTGGGAAGTAGGACACTCAGTTTATCTGTAACATTTCTTCCTATTTTACAATATGATAAATATTTTCAAAGAAACATATATGCCAATGTGAGAAATCAGCATCAGACAATTCTGACAGGAATATCCCATGACAGTGGCATTGTGAAGGAAAATAAATTCATTAACAAAAATGGAATACACTTGAAAAAACATTTTAAAAAAAAATACGTTTATAGATATTTAATGTTGATCATATTTCTAGGAGTTGCCTGTCTGCTAATAATGGCAAAATGGATTTATGTTTTTTTTCAAAACTTTAGGGTCTACAGGTATAAACAATCCAACAGATTTAAAACCAGAAATGTGAGGAGTGTTATAACCGTTCCACATGTTTACAGTTATTTGATTATTTCATTTTGGCACAGTATACAAGGGATATAAAATTAAAGATTTTTGAATATTTATAACAACAGACAAGAAAAGACAACCTTATGGAATCTTAGACTTTGATTTTATGAACTCAAAAAACATTTCAGAAAATTTTAGAAAATTCTCTACTACCAGTTGTGCTAATTAAATTAATGTTTAGCCACATGGCATTATTTATTTACTTATTTTAAAGAACTGTACTTAACAGTGCTTAAATCACAATGAAAGCCAATCAAATTGTAATCTTTCATAACAATGAAAGATTATACCTCCTGTTACCATGACATGAGGTTTTAGTTATGCTTTGGAATTAGACTTGCCAAATAAATTCCAAGGTCTAAAAATTTTTCAAATATTTTAAATCTAGTGGGGAAAACAGGTAGTTCTGTGACCATATAAATATATTTACTGCTGAAAAGAGAGGTGTTATTTGACATTGGTCTGAAAGGATTAATTCCTTTTCTCAGGACACCTACCAATCATGACACAAATTTCGGCCACAAACAGCTTGAAATAAAGGGAGGAACATTCTTTACTTACTCCACATCTTTCCCACTGCCTGTAGAGTTAATGTTCTGCTTCTGGCACATAGTTATAGTTCTAATAAAGAAACAAAAACTTGGGAAACACACAGATGGCCACATACTATAAATTATGTGGATGTCTAACATGGGTGGTATGTAAAACATTCCTTCTTCACTCCCTCATATCAAGCCTGAAATCAGAAGCCTCTTGGTGCTCAATAAGGCTTTTCATTTTCTATTTTTAATGCATGTAAGAATTTTCTGACTTCCAAAAATAAGTTTGTCAAGTAATAAAATTTTTATGTAACATCTAAAATGTTTTTAATTAATGATAGTTCCATTCTTTCCAGAGGACAGCTTCGCACAGGAAGAGTACAAGAAAAGGAGCAAATCCAACAAGAAAAAGACACATTCAAGTATGACTGAAGTGGTTTAGAATATTACCCAGGTCCACTGCTGGAAATACTTTTGAAAGAGGTAGTTCTGGAAGCTGGTCACCTGAAGACAGTGAGAAAAAAGGATGTGAGAAAGGAAGGATGTGATCACCCACCACATGGAATCCAGACATGACAATTAGAGTTAATGAACCACGACCCATGAAGTTGCTTCAGCACCTTTTTACAACCTCACTTCATGGCCTTAATAAAACTACCAGGGCTTTTTTTACTGAGCACATCTGCTTTAAATTCCAAAAGGAGAAACTAAGTCCAGAAAATATGTTTGGCTTCTTCCCTGTTTTTCAGTTATGTATAAAGCACATTTAACAGCAGTGTATTTGCTTTTCTATCTATTCAGTCAACAGAACACGGGCATCGGAAGATATTATAGTAGTTACTGAATTTACATTAACATTAATAAGCTGCTGAACCTACTGAAAAGTACCAGGAAAATATTTTTTTAAATTCTCCAGTATAACAACACCTATATTCAAGTATTGCTTTTGACTTCAGATATTTAGAAAGTTTATAGTATACTTTACAAAAATCAGGTTGATTTGATGCTCTTGAAAGGTGCCTTGCTCCACTTTGATACTGAAATCCTCCCCTTCTTCACAGAGCAGGTATGGCTAATGAAGCAACGCCTCTTCCTCCCAAAAGAATGGAAGATCTGTTGAACTAAAGCTAAGGTTGGAGCTGATCCTTCCTGTCTTGTAGACAAAGCATTCCTGCAGTTTTTCAGTTTCTGGATCCTACCCATTTCCTTAGGTCTCAAGCACCAGCATGACACCAGCACTGCTCCTTCTGTCCACGAGCAAAAAGAAGCAAGGGGAAGGACAAAGTATTTCACAGACTAATTGTTAGAAGACTCCTTTTTGCATATTAGGAGATGACTGGAAAAGCTCAGGGCTGGGCTACAAGGTATAGGATAAAGAGAAGGAGAACTCGTTTCATTCCTCATCACAGTGACAAGGAAAAATATCAATAAATTGACCTTGTTGTACCACAAAAGTTCAGACAGTAGTTGTTGAGCAGCCTAATTATGATGCATCATTTTCAGATTGTCAGTTTTTAGGAAAGATAATGTCTTATTCTGTCAGATAGCTAATGTCAATCCAAAATCCCTGTTTTATCCCATATCACACCATTTCCTTATAGAAAAAGGGGACAAAATAAGTGCTCTTCAGAGCCTCTCAACAGTTTCCCTGATCACCAGAATGCATGCTTTTGGTCTTTTGCTATTATACAGAATGGAGGACTGATACAGAATTGATAATTCTGTTTTTCCATATCAGGTATGCCTCCTCCACAGCCTTCTCCTAAGATGTTCTGCCAAGTATGCAAGTCCATCAGTTTGCAACATTCTCCCTACCTATAGCAGAGAGCTCCACGCTGCCACGCTGGTTTCTCTTCACCTCTAGCTACATTTCCTGATGTTGCCTGACTCCCCTCCTTGCCCCCTCCACAGCAGGGATCAGCAAATAGCAGGAGGGACAAAAAGCCAGATCCTCAGGAATCCCAATCTATTTGATCTTTAAGAAATTAAATTCTCTCTCTCCATCTAGACCGTATCTTTAAATGAAACTGTAACCCCCCCCCCCCAACAAAATGGATATTAATTTAAAAATTAACCAAGCTACATGTTAATCCATGACCAAACCCATGTTAGAGCCATTTCCTAGAAGCATAATTTCATGTTTCGTCGAGACAATATTTGTCAGCCAGAGGTCTAATATGTATACAGCTTGTGCTAGCACAAAAATGGATTTCCCAAAAAAAATCAATTCACTATGAAAAGTGATATCTAATTAGAATTGCTTTTTGGTAATGGTAAACAATTCCAGGAACATTTGCCCAGTTTAGGCCTTATCAAAGCCTTCTACAGTGAAATACATTATTCCACTCTTTTTATAATGCGCAGAAAACACCAACACCTTTAGGCAACATACTGTTTTGCTTGCAGAAACAGGAGGGGAGCCGGTGCCTCATGCAGAAGACCTTCAATGGGAGTCATTGCCTCCTAAGAGAAGTGGTTCATAGAGCTTTCTGTTATAAAATCTTTCCACATCTTAATTAACAGATTAAGTAATAAAACACTTATTAATTTATTCTAGCAAGTTTTCTCAATTAAAAAAAAAAGTCTCACACTGTTCCAAATGCCTTGGTGATAGAAATCCTTGTACACTGTCTCTCCTATTACACACACTATTTTTAAGGCAAGTTCAGTTTTATCTTTTCTTTTTCTAAGCCTCCAAGAGCTTATTCAATATTACTGGTATCAAAAACATGGTCAAACTAATGAAAAAATAAAATGGAAAGTTTAAAAATTAGAAAAATTTTTAAATTAGCAAAATATAGAGTGCTTACTGCAAATACCTTCTGCCTTGCTTAAACATCACATTATTTTTTTAGATATGTGTCCAGAGAACACATAAACACATATAGCATATATGTGGAATAAACCACCCGAAGACCAGGTGAATGATGTTTTAAAGCTCCACTATGTTAATAATTTCCTTCAACCCAATTGTACTTCAGTAAGGAAAGAACACATAACATATGAAATATTTGTTTTTGTCTTCAAGTATCATATAAACACATTTACTGGAAGATCTCTATATAAACAAAGTTTTCTGAGATAAAACACTCTACCAAGCATTTGCGGTTTCATGAGCTGTTTACAAATCGTTCTAGGATGAATGAACCTAACAAGTTTCCATATTCTAGCACTTTTTATTTGAAAGCAACAGTAAATTGAATTTCTTTGTAAATTAAGCTTCTTTGGTATTTAATTATTTTAATTAATTTTTAAATTATTGTTTTGAAGACATTTAATCTACAAAAGAAACCACTGCTCCTCATCCAATGTTGTCATCCAAAACAACTCATGTTTGTAGGGAGACACATCCAGGGAAAAAATATTCCGTGTTGACACAAAGATAAGAGAGCACTTAACAACTGAGAATCATGGCTTGGAAGATCCAGATCAAGCACACACACAATCCTCACAGTCCAAGTTTCTGCATACATTCTAAACAGAACTAACGTGAACTTTCCAATCTTTTAACTAACACACGATATGTGGGACCAACCTCCCAGTACAGTAAGTGTATAAAACAATGCCATGTGTACTAATTAAAAAAAAAAAAAGCATGTTCTCAAGCTGTTTTCAGTGGCCTATGTCCTAGTTTGCATGCTAAGAAGATTTATAATCCCACTTGCAAAGAGGAAAGCAGACCAGGACTGGGTACCAGGCAACTGTGGTATAGAAAGTAAAACGTTGCCCTACAACGAAAAGAGGTATGTGCGTGAAAAAGTACACTGTTCTTACTCATGAAGTTGCTATTTCAAACAGAAGCCGTCATTAGGTAGAGAGGAATTTCAGCTTCGTTTTGAAGGCTCTCAACACAAAACCTAACATTAAATACCGCAAAGAAATTTCTCTCCACACGAAGAGATCCTCTGAACAGATCATCATACACTGTGGATCTTTCTTAGTTAAGAATCTGATTGCAAACACATTTCAGATTAACTGTGAAGAAACTACTTTGAAATAAGAATATATCTCCACACAGGAGTTGTATTACTTTAAAAATGTTTCACAGTGAATCAGCTTAACCTCCTTGCACAGGCAAAGACCGAGTTACAGATAACACTAACAGAGACCAACGTACAGACGTAAAGTCACTTCTTACATTATTGCCCAGTCACAACAAGACTAATTTTCTTGATTTGCAGTTATAAAAGTCACTGGAACATTAAATACGTCATACTATCCCATTTGCCTAACCATTAAGAGACAGGAAGCAACTGCACACACAGTGAAGACGAAGATCTTTCACCAGTGACACCCAGTTACACTTTTCCAGGTTAAAATTCTGGTCTCTCTTCTGTTACTATACACAACTCAGAGATATTGTTCTACTTACTCTTTATCACCTTCTCAAGGGAACAACGCGGCATCTTCCTCCTTGAACAGTCGTAAACCTTAAGAGTGACTCCAAAGAGGAAGCAATCCTCTCCAGTACAGACACTGTACAGGTGAAGCAATTACTTTCTTCTTGTGAGATTTAGTGGCGATTGCTCCTTAGTTCTACCCATAAAGTGTACTATTTCTGCACTGACTGTTAGGTGTAGTTCTTGCTGACTATTGTTCTCTCTACTAAGCTTTAGTAGGTTGTTAAAAGTAAGAAGCAGAAAGGAAAAAGCACCATTAGTTGAGAAAGTTAATTTTAAATAGTGATGGAAAGTACGCCAATAAAAATGTGGATCTAAGCCATGAAATTTAATGAAGTAGTAAAAAATGGTAAGATGGGAAACAAATGTGTGCAAACAATTATTTTACACAAAACTGCATAAAGAATTAATCATACCATTACAGCAGAATAGAATTTGTATATAGTAGACTAGCCGTTGAAATTCATATGAGATTATTATTTATTCATGCACCTGAATATATGTTTTACTATAACAGACAGTATTTAATGACTCTTCAAAAAATCCTTGCAGACATAGACTTCTGCTTTGTTTTGAATGGAAATATTTTTATATTATCACACAACATATTCAGATTTTAATTCTTAGTACTGAATCATTTAGTATTATCTCTGACTCTCAATAGCTGTATGTAAATTTATACCAGCTGGTGATCCAGCCATCAACTTCTAGACAAACACAATACCTTTATTTATTCTTCTTCTTAATATTATATCACACACATATATTATTTTCCTGCAGGAGAGCAGCTTCATCACAATCAGAGAAGCTATAACACGAAGAATGATTGCTTCACAGAACAGATATTATTTCTGCTTTCTAATACTCACGTAGATTTTTAGTTTCATGATTTATTTGCACCACAGTGAAATATCCAACATAGTTCAAAGATAACAACATGTAAAGTATTAAAATCGACAGCTGCATAAGATCTTTATTTTCAAAAGAAGCAAGGAATGAGTTAAGGAAGAGAGGACAGAGGTGCTGCCAGACACATCCATGATTCCTAGGAAAATACACTTAAAGAATGCACATCACAGCACTTGTATGCTACCAAGCTCTCGCAATGCAAGCTACAGCACAAATAACGGTACAGCAGTTCTACACTAACTTTCTATGTGGGCAGCCTTGTAGAAAGAGGAGTGACTTTTACATCTTAAGCTTAACTTACTTTCTAAGATGACTGAAAGCAATGGTCTTGGTTCAGGATAAGATTTAAAGGTTTAAAGATTTAAACTTTTAGATAAGATTTAAAGATTCAAACCTTTTGCACACTATTTTCTTACATCAGTCTTACATTTCGTCTTAGTATTTTCTGAACAATTAGCAAACAAGGAAAACAAACAGGAAGATCCTGTTTGGCAACCCCTCACTTTGAAGGACTGACAAAAGCTACCTCACTACAGCCATCGCAACCAAACTACACTTCCTATGACTGGCAGAACAGAGCAGCACACTGTATCCATAGGGGATCCCTTTGATCCAGAGAGAATAATTTACCTGTGTTACGGGTCATTTAATTATTTGTCTTCTCACTCAGTATCCTTTGATGTAACAAATTCAGGATGCCAGTGCTCTGGTACACGGAGAAGTAATTAATTCCAGCAATAATGTCTTCAAAGATGACGTTGTAACACAACACAGAAGAAAAAGCCACAAAAAAAGAGAGAGGTTAGACACAAATAGCATTATCTCCCTGATTCAGCTAAGAACCAAAATCTGTATGTTAGACTGAGTTATTCGGAGGAGTTAGCTACACAGTGTGTGTGGCCTTTTCCTTTGTTTTATATCACACACGTCAATCTTGTACTTACTAAGATGTAAATTCACGGGACTACACGTTCATACATTGTAAATAAAGGTCATATTGAAGTGCTAAAAATAACACTCACCTATTTTTTAAATGAAAGAATTCAGGATGTGTTCTCATTCCTTTCCTAATAACCCTCAAGGTACAACGATATTGAAGCTATGCAACACACATGTGCCATTATCTCTAACTTCACAATTTTTCTGAGGCTGATCAAAGCAGACCAATCCTAAAATGAGTATTCTGTATAAACAAATTTTAAAATCCACCCTTGCTTGGATTTTCCTATCCCTTTCTATAATGCACCTAGGCTCCCTGTCACTTTCTAAATCTCTCGGAAGCTCACTCTGGAGGTGCCCTGGACTATAAGGGAATACGCCCGCTTTTACCCTTAAATTCCAAGAAACATACTGACTGCAAAAAGACAAAGTTCTGACTCAGAAGACAGGTTACATCTGCGTGAGTGAGTAGTGCAGCCCCATGGGAAAAGGTCTGTAGAGCAAAACAGTTGGTGCTGAGGACACGACACCCACACCACACACGTTTCAGGTCCATTTACTCAGACTAGTTGATATCAGCTCCTGTGGACCGAATGCCAAATAACAGTTGGACTTCACCTGTTGTACTCATCCTCAATTCATAATTAGTTCAAAAAGAATCCAGTTTGCAATTTCTGATACTGCTACATGACATGAAGTAGAGCATAGAAAATGAGAATGATAGGGGTATTCCCTTTGTGCAGCTGGACAGTGTATGACTTAATGAATGTACATAGTCAGTGTAACTGCACAAAAACTTTAATATGCTTACCTGCTTTGTTAGAATTCAGCCAAAGCACTCAGCCCTAAAATTTGACATTTTACTCTGTTTCATATACTCTTAAGAACTGAATTCAAATTAGACCCGGGAGCAGTCACGCTCAAAGATTAAAAGTCCATTTGCATATTCCTTTTGGGCTACTACTGTGAATTAGACTTTAAGATTACTCTTTGATGTATATTTTCTAATATTTTTTAAAACTATCCATTATCTTCTTCATAGGAGTTCTCTACAAAGAAGTAATTTATCAGATTCAAAGGTATTATGGTGAAATAGATGAACCTGAAAAGCACGTGAAACCTGATTTTTTTTTTTCCGGGTGCCAGAGTGTGTTGGCAAGAAATTTTCTTTATTTCTACCCATGTTTGCTCATTTCTATAACCGGATTATGACTGTAGTCATACTGTTTTAGTACAGCACCAAAAAAATCATAGAGAGTTTTGAACTGTACATCAAAGAAATGTCCTGACTATTTTAATAAATTTACCTTTATTAGATACACCATTTAACTACCCATTATGTGGAAACTGCATAAAACGTTAGCAGTTTACACTTGGTTGAAAGCCCAAAGTAATAACTGAAATTACAAATGACAAAAACATGGCACTTCAACTGTTGGTTCCATACCTCCGTGTATTTTTTTTCTCAAGCAAAAGATTATTTGGAGTGAAATATTATGGCTTGAGAACACTACAACGCTCCAGAAAAGCTGCACATCCATTAGTGACAGGGGAGTCAAGAACTGCTTATAGCAACAGATTTTCATCTTTTCTACTTTCTTCAGATATCCTGGGGAACCAGGAGAATAATGGATCTGCAGCAGACAGTTCCCATGTGGCCTCTACCAGCCCTTCCTATCAGCACCTGTCAGAGCTTGATCCACAGGTTGGTTTAACATGTGGTCCCGCAGAATGGTTGCTTTCACGGGAAACCTCCTTTATCTACCTGTTCTGCTCGTGATAGATGGAGGAGGTCATGGCCTCGGAAGGAGTTATTTGCAGACTTTCCCTCTCTCTTTTTCTTTTAGTTTTTTATTTTAAAGGGAACCTGAGTGGCGTTATTTACAGCCCTGTTAAGAAAGATTAGCAGAACTGAAGGACAATAATACAGATATGAATTTTATGACACGATTGCTCCAGGCCAGAAGAGATGAAAATACAGTACTAATGACACAGCGTTCTGGGGTCTGCTTTCAAGTTATGGCAAAGAACATGAAGGTAAAAAAAACATTTACAAAGCTAATAAAAGGGCTATGATACGGATAGATGCTTTTGGGTACCTATTAATTCTTCTCCTCCTCCTTCCTCCTCCTCTCTGTTCTTGTTTTGGCAGGGATAGAGTTAATTCTCTTCCTAGTAGCTAGTATGAGGCTGTCTTTGGATTTGTGCTGAGAACAATGTTGATAACACACGGATGTTTCAGTTGTTGGCAAGCAATGCTTACATTAAGTCAAGGACTTTTTCAGCTTCTCATACTGTCCCTGGCATCCCGGCTTCTTCTCTACATGAAGCTGGGAGGAGACAGAGCCAGGAAAGCTGACCCAAACTGGACAAAGGGGATATTCCATACTGCAAAACATTGCACTCTATATATAAGCTCGGGGAGTTGGCCAGGGGGATGCAGTCGCTGCTCGGGGGCTAGCTGGGCTCCAGTTGGTGGGTAGCGAGTGGTTGCATAACTTGTTTTTCTTGGGTTTTGTTTTTCTTGTTTTCCTGTTCGTTACAATTTAGTAATAGCAGTAGTAGTAGTAATAGTAGTATTGGTTTTCTTATTTTATTTTATTTCAATTACTAAATTGTTCTTATCTCAACCCAATTATTTTCCTACCTTTTTCCTCTGATTCTCTCCTCCATGCCACCGCAGGGGCCAGGGAGTGACCAAACAGCTGTGTGGTGTTTGATTGCTGGCTGGGATTAAACCAAGACACTCCTGCTCCTCTTCTTAAGACCATACTAACCAACCAGCAGTGCACATACCACATATAATAGGCACAATAGCAGAAAAAAAAAGAAAGCCTTGTAAAGCTGAGATTACAACAGAATTGCAGATTTCATTGAGAAATACTACAGGTGTATTCAGCATCAACTGACATTAATTGAGCTTTTAGAAAACAGCCAAAAACATAGTACAAAAACATAGTTACTCAGGGGACAGGATGGTGATTTTAGCTCTCCATTTGTTTTGCAATAACTGGAAAGAGAAGAAAAAACGAGACTGTCTATTATGAAGTAGGACAAACCAACCATTTTTGTTGTATTTTCTGCCTTATTATTGAAGACTAGGAGCAAAGCAGAAAAGGCAATTTTCAGATCCAATATTCACCCGGTGATATTAAGACTATTGCCAAAGAAAGATCTCAAATGAACACACAGTTTAATCTCCATAATCAACACAAAAATCTGCAGAAACACCTTCTCAACAAAGACTGACTAATATTAAAAATCTGAGCTCATAAATGTTCTGAATGGAACATCCATTTCATTTGATGCGCAATCACTGCCGCTTACTGGGGAATGACCCTGCAAATTTATTGTCCTTATAAGGCTTCAGCAAACATTTTATACCATTAATCATTACTCCTAGTCATTAGTTTTACAATGGTATAAATCTAGATAATAAAAGTACTATTTGGAAAAAATAATATTGTGACATCATTCTGCACAGAGGAAGCAATCAACAATGATGCTTTTTATTGAACAACTAGTAAAGTTTTCACTATTTCTAGAGCTGATACGAAAGACTTCAGTGGGGTTTTTTGTGTTATGCATTTAACACAAAATATTTATTATACTCTACCAAAAAATTTATGAAATTTCAGAAAACTGTTTTATTCTTTAAGTACTACTCCATTCTTGCAAGTGTATTTTTTTAGAATCTTTAAAAAAAAAAAAGTATGGATTTTCTTGACATTCTTTTAATTACCATATACAAGTTTTATCATTTTGAGACTGTTAGCATCTCTGCTTAAACATGGCATTGAAACAAAACTTTCTCTACAGCAAATACCGACGTTTTTTCCATGCTATAAGTTTTTACCATGCTAGAAGATCAAGCACCTCTTAAAATTACCCATTACCATTTGTTCCAGAACACAGCTATCAACATTGTAATGTGCTGAACCAATTATGCATGCATGTGCAGAGATGGCTTTTCAGACCTGAAGTCTTCAGTCAGATACATGTGTAGTAACAGTTTTCATACCTAACCAACTCAAAACCAATCATAGCATCTACGAGCATCTATGAATCACTAACTTTCTGCAGGATGCCTAGACACTCAGGAAAATGTTTCCCTATTTTAACAGCATCTTTTCCTCTATTTTCTACTGCTGCCTCAGAAAAGACTTCAAATCCTGTTCCATCCTTGAGTTTACATTGGTTGTATAGCTCGAATAATCGTATAGGGTAACACTGCCTCTCCCTTTCAAAATCCACTGATAGTGACAGAATGTAAATTAATGTATTTTTGTATATGGAAAAAATGAGTTGCAGAATTGTTATAACTGCTGTATTTATCAAGATGTTTCAAATGGTTAGAAATTACATCTGTTTCGTTTATGCTTTTCAATAAAGTTTGCTAATATTTAAGTAACTAGCTTTCAGCCACCATTTATTTGATTTAAACTCATTTTTCAGTTTGAACACTTTTTGGTTGCATATTTAAAAGCAAAAAGTCAAGGACTGGCTTAACTTCAAAACAAAGCCTCCAAAAGTTGGCTCTTCCTAAACATTCTTTAAACTTCCCTCCTTCTTGACATTTATAACAGTGCTTATCTTTGAATGATAACAAATACGCTTAAAGAACGAACACTGAATGAAGTACAGATATTTTTATAGCTACATACCAAACCTGGTACAAAGTTTTATTTTTTTTCCACTTCTCCTTTCAAGACCCTGAAGCTGAGCTACTGAAGACAGCATAAGCTATCATCACTGTAGCTGCTGTGGCCTTGAAACGTTCAAACTGAGTTACGGAAAACGGTAAGAATACAAGGGCATTACTAGAAGAACAGAGTCTGGAGGATGAGAGTGGGGGGTCACAAAATGAGGGATAGAGAGGAAGGATAAAACAAAGAGAGAAACATAAAAATAATTATAGATAGAGGAATTAAGGAAGAAAGAAAAAAACAGCATTACGAGAAAGCAGGAAATCAAGCAAGAAATGAACAGATTTTGGACACAACACGTTTTACTCAACTGTCTATCCCTTTTGTCGGTAGTTAGTCATGATCTTGTACTAAAGAAGGAGCCATTACATTGGAGTTCTTTCAGTTATTTAGTACAAGAACTACCTCTCTTCATTGCATCACTGAAATGATTCTTAGATGTTTTAAGACTTCTTTTTCATTCCAATTTGGCTCTTTGTTTCTCTACGTTCTTAAGAGTTCTTTTTAAGTCTTCAGTAAAAGCCTTTGCCCTGCCACCCTTGGCTAAACAGTTGCTCGTAAACACATGCAACAGGAAAATGTTATGCTTCTTTGGTTTGCTTTTCATAAGTTTCAGCCAGGCATAATATGTTCTTGACAGTGGTGTCATTACTATTGCCATCATCAGTGCTGAAGAAAGCACAACTGGCAAGCAAAACAGCTCCCCTTTTTGTTACATGAACAAAACCAACCTCAGCAAGTCCAGGAACACTAAAAAACACAAAAGAAGAAATTCTAGCAGAGAAAAAAAATCACTACAAAAAAGGAAGATAAAACGAGACAGAAAAAAGATACTATATCCCTCTTGATTAAAAAGCAATTGATGTATACTTTCTGCATGCACCAGACAACCTAGTGTAGACATCAGTGTTCATTGCTACTCATTCATAGCACAGTAAGGTACAACATCCCCTCATTCTTTAATGTTCATCAAATTCTCTACCCCTTTTTTTCCTCCTGTTTTTGAAAAAAAACCAAAAAAAAAACAAACCAAAACTGTCTATAGGTGTTTTAGTCAATCTCCTTCATCAGGGTGTTAATTTATTTATCCTTTCTATTCATAACATCTCTAATCTTATTGCCCTTCTCTTCTTCCTCCTAAATATCTCCCACAGACTCGGAGAGTGGAAGAGGACGGAAGAAGTGCAGTGGGAATATGAAGGGCATTTCTCAACTAGTTTTATTACATTATGTCTCTTTATTGATTTCCTGTTGTAGGGAAAGAAGTTGTCCATGGCTCCTGTTGTGAGCAATTAAAAAGCAAACAACATATGAATACAAAAGTATTTATTTTGTTTAGGTGGATATTTAAAAGCAGTATTATTTCGAGGAGGTAGCTTTTGGTGTTTTGGTGACAGGTGGCCCCTGTATTGAATTGTGGTGGTTTCCAGCAGTCTCACATTTTGAGTGGTTAACTTTCTGGTTGAAATCGTTTTCCCACATTTAGACTCTTTTTGAAGTGTCCTTGTCTTTCATCTGCTGTTGCCTATGTTGAACCAAAACACCACAACACTCCCCAAAAAGTTCAATGTGTCACAAAATAAAGGCAATTATATAGAAAATTGTAATACAGTGGAAGTTACCAGAAACTGATGTCACGTAGATTGCCCAAAGCGACAAAGAAAAGTTCAGTGCCTATATAAATCAACACTTGTGGAAATATCTTTGAAAATTTATAAATTTTACGTTTAGCTAAGTTCTGACTTCGCATTGCTAAGGACAGAAGGTTGTTTTAAACTACCTCCGGTTCCAACAGGCATTGATTTGTGAATCTAATGAGATTTTAAGGGTTGCATCAAACCAAATATTTGAGTATGCTGAACTGCAACTTCTAATTTTAGCAGATCAAGAATTTCAGGATACAGACACTGTCTTCATACATATTTACGAAGTAATAAATATACGCCTTGCTTATGTGAATTATTAACAACATAATAAAGAGGAATCGCAGTGCTCCATAAAAAAGAAAAAGAAATTAGCATGTAATGTTTTGCCTCAAGTGTCGGCAGTGACCTCACTGATGAGAATGTAATAACTCATGACCAAGCAATAACAAAAAAAATGGGACAAAACAGAATTCTGCTGTTGGTCCTCTAGCTTATTCTGGTGTGCACACCCTTGAAATTGCAGAGTTTCACAGACAAAGGTGACTATGTTTTCTCATTAGTAATACTCCTCCACAGCTCACTCATTTTTTTTTTTTTAACATGGCTGGGGACCTCTAAGTGACTGCCTGTGACAAGCCAGCCTTTACAACACCTTCCATGTCCCCCTGTGGTTCTGGTCACCTCACTTCCACTGAGATGCTCAGAGGTTATCAGTTGTCTCCAGCATAACTGGGTGCTGGGACAAGATGGCCTTACAGCTAAGTCCTACCAAAGTCCTTCCCCTTCCCAAGGGATCCTAATACAGTTCACCTACTGCTTCTGCCCTTTGCTTTTCAGCATTCCCAACATCTTTTCATTTGTTTGCATACCACAAGCTGAAAAAATGAACTTTCTGTATTAAAGACCACCACAGCTGGACTGTAACTCATGTCCAGTTATTCCTGAACACATGAGCACAGCTTATTCTGAAATGCAAGTTCTACTTCTGTTCTGCCCTTCAGGGAAGTTTCAAATCTTATGCTTAACCTAAGATGTTAAGATGCCTCTGAGCCACCATTTCAAGATGCTAATACACCCAGGAAAAGACATTGCAGCATCATTCAACTAGCATCACACTGCAGATCTGAGGTGACCTAAAGCTGTGTGTTTTAACATTTTTCATCTCTTTAAAATATTCCAATCATTATACTCACGTATAACGTGTTTCAGACTGACATTAGAAATGTTTTTGTTCCATGTGTCACTGATACATATTTCTTTGACTCCTCAAGCATGTGTGAAAAAGTTTGAAACTCCTCGATTTGAGAAATTCAGATTTTTATATCCATTCCTACCAAGGCAAGCTTTCATCCCACTTTTTTATTGACTAACAGACTTACATGTCTCTATATTAATCTATGTTCTCCAACACATATCAGTTGTGTGGGGCAGGAATAAAAGCATTTAGAACATGAAATATAGAAGAGACAGACTGCACAACTATATGTATTCTAGTCCGAGTAACCTGAACTCCAGACAACTGTAAAGACAGTCCATTCTCACTGTTTTTTCTCTCTTATCTGCCAGCCACCATCAAACAAGATGCTTAAACTGACAAAGAAAATCTAAAATTTAAAATATCTGATCAATCACATACAGAACAGTTCATGACACAGCCACAAATTCCTACCCAACTTGAAAAATTTGGAGAAAGCATTTCACGTATTGGCATGGATGACGATTACAGGTCTGCTTTACATACTAGTTTTTCCCCATAATTTTGAGTATCTCAAGTACTTGCAAGAGCTGTTTAAAAAGCTGTTCAGCAAATGCTGCTGAAATTTACCAATGCCTACATTTCACTGCTGTATTTTGGTTTGATTGACAACGTAGCTTTTACAAAATGGCTCCACTCCAGAACAAAGAAACAGCGATGCCAATCGAAAATACTTCTCTTCTGATAAAACCACAGCCACGTTAGAAGACTAGTAATGCTCTTTAGAACGACTTTCTGGAGGAGACAGATCTAAGTGACAGCAGCTGACAAGAGGTTAAAAGATAGAATATGATCTCTCCAGCTAAAAGCACGTTTGCCCTGCGCTGCGGGGAACCACGCAGAAGTATCCAGCCCAGGTCTGATCAAGCCAGCTCTTGAACTACAAGTAGTGAGGTCACATAAGCACGGCTGAGTGGCAAGATTCATTAGCTGGAAAGCAGAGCCTGTATAACCCGAGGTATACTGCTGTCAGGACACAATCCAGAGAGTGCTGTCCTATATCACGCAGAGTAAAAAGCAGAGCGGGCACTACCTGTACCAGTACTGTTAGGGAGTTGTTTAGAAAGAGCAAACGAAAAAGGCAACTCCTGGCGAAAGCGAAGGAAGCAGTGGAGAGAGCCTTGCAGAGAAAGTCTCATTAACTGGGCTACTCTCATCAGTATGCAACGCTGGGATCCCCCACTTTTATCAAAGACAATTCAGGACAAAGCAGTGAATGTCTAATGCTAAAACAAGCGGACACCTTGGTTCTTTTAATCCTTCCCCAAAATGGAGAAAAATGCAAATTGATATGGACAGCCTTTTTCTTCATACAGGATGAACATTAAATTGATCTGGATAAAATAAAATTTCAAAGACTATAGCTAGTTTTGGGATGAATAGTTCCAAAGTATTGGGGATCGACACTACCCTTTGCACAAACCAAAAAATACACCAAGAAATTGAAATGTTTCTAAAAATCGCCTAAATGTTTTTAGAAGGGATATAATTGTCTGATATCTATTATACTGATAATAATCCGTAACTACTATAACAGATATAAACACAGACAGGGCCTTTCAAATTTAATCTGCTAAACACAATAGGCCCTTCTTTATAAGTTATCCTACCAAGCTTTTCCTCATTTCTTTCCTCTGAAACACCATCATCTTATTTTTAATATAGGACAATACAGGTGTCAGCTTGCACTAACCTTGAAAATGAAGATGCCTGCTATCCATTAACTCTAAACAATGCTATTTCACCAAAGGCTGGTCAAGGGGTTAGAGGGAGAGAATATCACTCTTTCTCAGCATCAACAAATCCATTCTGAAAGGGACACTCTTCATCTCATTTGTAAGACGTAGCCCCATAAAGCCAAGATTTATAAGGCTGTGTAAATTATGCGTACCTGTCAATCAGACAAAAGCAGTCTCTCTCAGCACTGGGGTGTGCTTCCCATCGCTTAACAAAACAGAAAGCAGCATGCAGTTTTCAAAGGTCTCCTTTCATAACCTGGAAACTAGATATTGACAAGATAAACTGAAAGAAGAAGCAAAGTTATTATATTATCTGAATATATCCACTGGGCTTCATGGTTACACAAGGAGAACACCATGGAGGAAAAAAAAAAACCCAAAAAAAAACCAAAACCAAACAAGAAAAGAATTATCAGCTTTGCTGTGAGAATTTGAAATCTGTAACAAGCTGAATCTTAGATGCCAAGGTGAACAACTATGTCACCTTACAGAAGTAAGATTCTTTTTAATTTACAAGTGTAAAATAAAATATGCATTGACTGTTAAAAATCAGAGTTCTCCAGACGTTCCTACACATTCCTTCAACTAAAGAGACAGACTGCCTTCAATGAATCTGCCCCACATTTGACTTTCTGCTTCTGCTGGCCTTTCTGTATGGACGAGGGAAAACAAAAAAAAAATACTAAAATGTAAGTATTAAAAACCACAATCAAATTATTACAAAGATTTAGCTTCATCTTGATCCTTTAAAGTGCTACAACATGGTTGGTACTCAGGATGGGATTATATCTGCATCCTGAACCTGGGAGAAATTAGTTACAGAAAAGGTCACTGGGATTTTTCTTTTAAACTATTTTGTTGGTAAAAAGTATTTTTAAGTCAACAGAAATTTCCTTAAGGATTGGTTGATTTGGGTTTTTTTTTACCATTCTGGATCTTCATCAAGACGTAAAACCTGAATTTTAATAACTTCTATTAAAAAAAGAACCATACACTGAAGACAATTCTCCTTTTCTTCAAAAAAACTAAAAAAAACAAAACCCAAAAAAACCCCCCAAAAACAACACAAGCAAAAATACCCCACCCAAACCACATTCTTAAAGTCACTCCTGTTCAAGATGTTTAACTTTAGGTAACTAGGTTCTCTATACCTAACAAGGTCACTGGTGTTACAATACAGC
>WKFP01015114.1:556198-566564 GCA_011057875.1 Pterocles orientalis
AGCTTTTCCTCATTTCTTTCCTCTGAAACACCATCATCTTATTTTTAATATAGGACAATACAGGTGTCAGCTTGCACTAACCTTGAAAATGAAGATGCCTGCTATCCATTAACTCTAAACAATGCTCTTTCATCAAAGGCTGGTCAAGGGGTTAGAGGGAGAGAATATCACTCTTTCTCAGCATCAACAAATCCATTCTGAAAGGGACACTCTTCATCTCATTTGTAAGACGTAGCCCCACAAAGCCAAGATTTATAAGGATGTGTAAATTATGCGTACCTGTCAATCAGACAAAAGCAGTCTCTCTCAGCACTGGGGTGTGCTTCCCATCGCTTAACAAAACAGAAAGCAGCATGCAGTTTTCAAAGGTCTCCTTTCATAACCTGGAAACTAGATATTGACAAGATAAACTGAAAGAAGAAGCAAAGTTATTATATTATCTGAACATATCCACTGGGCTTCAGGGTTAGACAAGAACACCATGGGAAAAAAAACAAAAACAACAACAACAACAACAACAACAACAACAAACCACAAAAAAAAAACACAACAAGAAAAGAATTAGCAGCTTTGCTGTGAGAATTTGCAATCTGTAACAAGCTGGATCTTAGATGCCAAGGTGAACAACTATGTCACCTTATAGAAGTAAGATTCTTTTTAATTTACAAGTGTAAAATAAAATATGCATTTACTGTTAAAAATCAGAGTTCTCCAGATGTTCCTACACATTCCTTCAAGTAAAGAGACAGTCTTACTGCCTTCAATGAATCTGCCCCACATTTGATTTTCTGCTTCTGCTGGCCTTTCTGTATGGACGAGGGAAAACAAAAAAAAAATACTAAAATGTAAGTATTAAAAACTACAATCAAATTATTACAAAGATTTAGCTTCATCTTGATCCTTTAAAGTGCTACAACATGGTTGGTACTCAGGATGGGATTATATCTGCATCCTGAACCTGGGAGAAATTAGTTACAGAAAAGGTTACTGGGATTTTTCTTTTAAACTATTTTGTTGGTAAAAAGTATTTTTAAGTCAACAGAAATTTCCTTCAGGATTGGTTGATTTGGGGTTTTTTTTTACCATTCTGGATCTTCATCAAGACGTAAAACCTGAATTTTAATAACTTCTATTAAAAAAAGAACCATACACTGAAGACAATTCTCCTTTTCTTCAAAAAAACTAAAAAAAACAAAACCCAAAAAAACCCACAAAAACAACACAAGCAAAAATACCCCACCCAAACCACATTCTTAAAGTCACTCCTGTTCAAGATGTTTAACTTTAGGTAACTAGGTTCTCTATACCTAACAAGGTCACTGGTGTTACAATACAGCTGACAGTATTGCTAAACATGTTTCTGACACCACTGAAGGCAAGGTCCCTTCTGGGTAACAATTATATTTTCTGTAAGTGGAATCCTGAACAAATTAAAAACCAAGCTACTTTTTTTTACCAGCCTCGGTGAGTCAGGATTAATGTTTTCTGTCTTCACACAAATAAAATACCCAGTGGTATGTACAAGTGCTAAACACAGGCTGGCTCCACCTGCTTCTTTCAGAGCTAATCACTCTGTGAGATACTAGAAGTGGAAGAAACTTTGGGGAGCCAAATGCAAAGAATGGTTGCTTGACAAGACTACCTTTCAGGGGCAGTAAAGCAGACAGGATTTCCTGTTAGATAACAGAAGAGATAATGCAACTCTGAATAAACTGATAGTATTTCAACAAAAAATTACAGAAAATACTTCTCCTCTGTGATTTATACCAGTATTCCTTAGTGGTCTTTACCACTCACTGGGAGAGGGACCTCATACAAATGTCCAAATAGAGTTATTTTATTTTATTTCTGTTAGGTTTGCTTGATATTAAGAATTGGTCATCAGTTTTCCAGTGCAAAGACTTTGAGATCTTCTTCGCTATTTACAATATATACAATCCCTTATATACAATTTGCAATTGCGCATATCCTTCAGACATACGATTGCACAAACCTTCAGAAGATATTTTTCCCGTAGATTTACTTATGTAAATATACTTTTATGCATCTCTACTTCCCATGCCACTCCAGCTAGTGGCAGCTGAAATGCAGTCCATCTATCCAAATCGTGTCAAAACTAGAGATTATGTGGAGTGAACATAAACTATCCCCTGTGAACCACTGGGCTGGGAGAACAGCTGGCTTTCAGCTAAGCCTGACATCATAAGAAACATGCTTATTAGCCTACAATTATTCCTTTCATGGTTCTTGCATGCATTATGACAGCTATAATAATAATTCCTAGAAAAAGATAAAACAAGAGCACATGAAATGTGTTAACGATCTCATGAGCTGCAAACAAATAAAAACCAACACTTTCCACAGAGGAAAATCAGTTGCTGCTCACATACACTAATGAGCAGCAGTCTAGCATGCTGGACAAAGATGTTCTCAAGTCTTTCACCTTTAGTACTGAAACTTTCCCCAAAATACTTATTTATTCCATGACACTTTGGTCTAGCAAAGTATTCATTCCTGTACATAATTTTACATAGACGAGCTGCCTTGATGAAGCTGATGGATCTACTTATCGGCTTAAAGATACACATACACTCAAGCACACTGCTGGATCAGAGCCTACAAGCTGCGAAGGATGCTTACTAGGTACGAAATTTATTGAGACACGCAGCAATCGTAAGCTCTCAGGACCTCTCTGTATGTTATGACCTCATTTGGAGCTTCTGATCAGTTGCCAAACATTTACTTAGCTGTTAGCACACTGTTAGTTAATGTGTAACAACTGCAACAATCCCTGAAAATAACATCTTTCAACCAGCTAGATGTAAGTCACAGTTTTATTTATAATCTCTATAAAAATTCCACATAAAAAGTCACTGTTCTACAGACTATGAGCCATTTAAGCTTAATTTAGAGTGTAATGCACCTCAGCTTTCTATTTGGGTTCTTCTCAGGTCTTCCTGGAAAAAAACAAAGAGAAAAACATATTTATGCAGTGTAACCACTACTTTAACAATTCAATTATTACTGATACACACTGGTAAAATTATACAATATTCTCTTTATCTATTAAACTTTGAGACGAGTTTGGTGCTGTTGAGGTTCAAATAAAAGGCCCTAGTAAATAGACGTTAATCCTTTGAAAAACTGGACAAGGAATGGCAAGTTCATTCGTGCTTTCCAAAAATGATTGCACTCAATTTCCATTTGAATTCTGAAAGAGTTTTCATATGTCTAGTATTGTAAGGATTTAAAGTCATGAAACTCTGCTGCTGGTACAGAAAAACATATGAATTGTCACACAAGAATAGACCATGGTCTATTTATACTGCTACATACCAGAGATGGACAGTAGATGAAACAAATAAAAGCTGTAGCTGGTGGCCTTCAAGTAGAACGCACTTACATTAATACATTATTATATATACCCCTCGTATAATTTATTTAAGTACACAGCATTTAATGTTGGCTAATCAGGATGAAATTAGTACCAATCAATGATGGCCTTAAATCAGTTAGCTCAGGAAGGCCAACCCTGCCACCATGGCCCTAAGAACAGGTTGTAAACACATCAGAGGATGTGAGCAAACACTCAGGAGCATGGCTGTTACTGCTACGGTTACCTGAGCTAGCACACCTCAACCTGCTCCGGGTAAATCACTGCAGTGATAACACAGTCCTGTGAAGGGAACTGCTGATGCTCATTCTATTAATTCATTCTTCATCAGGATTTACAGTTGAAATGCCATTCACAAGTTGCCCAAGCTACAGCCTGCAGGACATTTTCTGTCTGCCAGAACAAGCAGTGGAGCTTGTAACCTGTTCCCAACTGCTTCCAGTCTCCAGGCCACAGCACACCTTCCGCATCTTGTGAAAACTATACACCCACGATATACAGTGGAATATCCCTGGGATATCCTTTGGGAAGCCAAAGGGTTCCTCGGGAAAGACAGCAGAAGCAAGATGCTACTGGCACAAAAACAATTCATCCAGCTGATGTTCTCCATCCTGACCACTCCTGGGAGTGGAGACAACTCGGAAATGGCTGCAAGAAATGCCTGGACAGTGGTGGCCCACATCTCCGGCCACCTTCTCTCAAAGCATCTTGCAAGTCAAGAGGCACTTGCCTGTGTCACAGGTAGTGCAGCACACACAAAGAAAACCCAGTGCTTCCAAGACTCCACCCATGAACATGTGGACTGGCAGATCCGAACCTCTGTCATGGCCCCAAATATGTGACAGCGGAGTGCTGAGCCCTCACCAGGCTTTCCATGCTGGACATCACCAAAATCTACTGTAGACAAAGAGTAAGTCTATGGGTGCAGTATTTATCAAGAACAAGATAGATGTGTAAACATTCTGTGTTTCTTCCTTTCATTGCAAAAGCTATAAAAGTGAAACAAAAATACTGCAAATAATCGCAGCCATACTGAATCCAAGCTCAAACGTCTCAAAAAGACAGCTTTGCAAAGACGGTGGTGTGAGACTTCACACTCAGTGGACCTTTGCTACGGTGCTGCTGTGGCAGTGGGACAACACAAGGTGATAACGGGGAGAGAGAAAGGGAGACTGAGCCCCTGTGAAACAGCCGGAGACACACAGCACAGGCAGCACTACGGATCGCTGCCTCCGCCACTCCACTGCCCAAGCAGCCTCCTCGGCAGAAACAAGCCTGGACTCCTGCATCCCATTAATCCCTGTCCATTGTCACCACAGCTCCCTGGAGGCTTTGAAAGACAGTTTAACCTAACCCTAAAGCAGCCCAGGGAGCTCTGGCAGCCAGGACATTGCACAGCTAACTCACGCCTATTGCACTCAGGAGGGCTACGGACTGGCCAGAGGAAGCTTCCTGATTTCCACAGCTAATTTGCTCCCTGTGGAAATGAAGAACCACGTTTTATTACCTATCAGGACTAGAAAATAAACTTGACCTGTGACATTCGTGACAGGATTTTTCCATCCTGCATGTATCATGCTGGAAAACTACTAAGCCAATTTATTATTTTAACTATGAGGGTACAACTCACTTTATCTCCAAGTACATCCTGTAAACCCCCTGCCAGCTATCTACATACACCTTAGTGGCTCATTAAAAAAGAAAAAGATTTTTAAAAAGGCAAAAAAGCAAAAAGTAGCTTTAGTATGCGTACATATATGCACAACAATATCCAAATGTGAAGTTTTCAAAAGCACACCTGAAGTCAACCCTTAGTGAGATGTACTTCGACAATTACTTTCCATTTCAACTTCTTTTGAACAGAGCTCTTTTCGAAAACATTTAAACAACCCACAGCTATTTTCATGAGCATTAGAAACACTTCAATGAAGTTTATTTTTTGTGGGAAAACATTATATGTGTAATCATGGAAAACAGATTATTGTTTTACACAATCTATCCCATCTGAGCAATACAACTCGAATTTAAGATGTGCACCATCAGTTCACAAGCTAAAATAAAGTCTTTAAACTTCCATACTTCAGAAATCTGACAAAATCACTAATTACTTCTTGACCCTGTATACATATTTATATACATTAGCATCTTTACCTCTGCGTCAATAACATTATCTTTGTGTTTTCAAAGGATTCAAGGACTGCAATCAGGAATAAGCTGAAGGGAGCAAGGACCACGTCCCCTTTTACAAAACAGACTTTTTAAAACAGCAAATCCAAAGAAAGCTCCTTGGGGGCTCCGGTAACAGAGATTTTTATGACTATTTGGTAGAAATTTTCAAGCTGAAAATATTTACTAGCCTCAAAAGCAAATAAAAACATTGCCAAATTCAACTGAGCATTTCTAACGCTGGGATGCAACACACCTCATGAACTGCACTTCCTGACACTAAGTTATGCACGTAACCTAATGTACCCTCTTTTCCATGAAGCACGTATTTTGTCTGAGGGCTGGTGGTTTTGTTTCCTGGATTCATCTATTTTTGAGTGAGCACAGTATCCGTTACAGAACTTCAACAAGCCTGATGCCTCAAAAATCTTGGAGGGCTCAATGCAAGGATCCTTGTGGTGAACACTCAATCAACTGAATTTACTTTGAGCTTTGCTTTGTGCCTTTTATTCACGTTAGAGATAATTATTATTTAATACACGTATATATTGCAGAAGCAAAATCAGTGCAAATCACCGTCACCTTTCAAAAGCAGCAAAATAAACCCCCAAAACATCGCTGAACTGCTGCGTAGCTGCTTCAGCTCCTACAGGATATTCTTTCACTGTAGCCTGTACCTAACTGCAAAAAATTTCCATTACATCATCCCTGCTAATTTAGTCTTTGGTCTTTCCATTGATAGAGATAACCCTCTTCCATTAAAAAGAACCTGGCTGGACCGTGTTTGGTGTAGTTACAGGTGTTGTACAGCCAGTCATCGCCTCACAGGATTAGAAGGGGGTGACAGGGTACAGTTGGCCTTTTTCCTGAAAATCTCCCACCTTTCCTATCAGTGCAACTACAACAGCTGGGGAAACGGTACGATCATTACTGTACGGGACCCAGGGCAAGCAGTGATCAGAGCAAGTGCAGCAGTTAAGGCATTGACAGCTTCTTCAGAGCAGTCTTTTCAGTGGGGGGGACTTCGTTAACTCTGAACAGGAACTTAATTATCCAGAGTACGTCATAAAAAAAAAAATGCTGGCACAGATAGGTCTGAAGTCTACAGCATAATCTTGTCCCTTGGAAACGCTGTTAGTTAGAAGTATGAAATACCTAGAAGAGCCAATCGAATACCTGAGGCTAATTATCACATAAGTGCCCTTACCCCTAAGAGTAGGTGTGGCAAAACATTTCAATAAACAAAACTATACAATATACAACTGGGAAACACTGGCCTTTCCTACACAGCAGTCAAGGGACAAACAGCCTAGGGATTCAATGAGAAATTCAACATTTTCCTAAATAAAAGCTTGACTCTCTTGCCTTTGCTCTTTCCCATGTGTTGGTATCTTTTATTTGAGTGTAAGTTTGCAATTCCTAGTTTTCAGCTTTCCTGAAGGTCGCAAAAAGGAAAAACCATACATACCTTCTCTGCTTCTGCAGCTGTGTGGGCAACAGAAAGGCTGACCTTCCTGACCACAGCAGATAAAGAAATAATTCAGTCAGGAAATATACAAAAAGGTAGTACCACATCCTAGATGTTGTCTTTTTGCCAGGAGGTAAAGTTCAAAGGACTGTACTAAAAAGGTCCAAACCTTCATAGGAAAACTGACACGTAAAGGGCACATTTCACCTCGGTGCCAGTTGGGGACTGAGCTTGCAGAGGGTTAGCATTAATGGTGACAACTATGTGGAATACTAAAACATTGCACTAGACCCCCCTATGGGAACTTGAGCTCGCTCTTCCTACAGAGCTGTTCCAGGCAACACCATATTCCTAATGATAAACTGTCAGAACATAGAAAAAATCTACTGACACTGCAAACTTAATTCACTATCCAGAAGTATAAATACGCAAAGAGCTGGAGGGTCATTTGAAATTGCCTCTCCAGTAATTATTCACCCAATCTCTACAGAAATTCGCCTGGCACATCCTAGCACTTCCTGCATTAAAGTTTTGCGGTGGTTAGTGGCTGCCCAGATCCAAAACAGAGGACCAGTTATGTAGGAAACGATCTCCAGGAAATTAAATCTTTCTATCTGAAAACCTTACTGATATTTGTACAACTAAATGGGTAGATTTAGATAGAAACAATAATTTTCCAGCTGCATGTGAAGCTCTAAGAGTTTAGGACAAAAACGTATCTGTGCCTCTTTACTGAACTTTCCCTAGCAAATATAAACAGTAACGCATACGTTAAATACTGCAGTAAGCACCTCTGTTTCCTAAATGTGTATGTCAGAAGCTGTAGCAGAAAGGTAACCTCGTTTGCCTGATTTACTTGATCACTTATGAGAGTTTTCATCATAACATGAAAAACAGACTTTTTAAAGACTTTCCCTGCTGCAACCTCGGCCACGAAGGGTCTAGATACGTGAGGCAGTTACATATTTGAAAGTCAACCAGCAAATAAAAATTAATTATAGAACCTTATGTTTGGCAAGCATTTTTTTTTTCTTGAACATCATTAATTCAAGACAACATAAATGTCTCTTCAAATTAAAAAAGCTCCAAAATTATGACCAGTGCCAGAGAAGAATCTGACCCTGAACGGGTTGCCTGAAATGGAACATGTGGTCGCTCTGGTGGGGATCACAAGCACTGCTGCTCCAGAGTTCACCTCTTTGTTTTCCTATTAAAAATTATTTTTTTGTTTCCTAGATGAATCTTAGAATCAAATTTAATTGTTAAGGCTGGAAAACAACTGAAAAATAAGTGCAACTTCAAGCCCACGTAAATGTATTTTCCTTAAATAAAAAGGAAAATCCATCAATACAGTTCTGTAGGTAACTGACAAAATCATCACTTATCTAGGAGGGACTTCATGATTGTTCAGGTGTGTGATTGACATTACTTCTACGGTATTAAATGAAATCAACCTTACAGATTGTAGGGTTACAGAGGTAAGACAGACTGAAGTCTATCAGAGAATGTTTTCTTTGTTATTATTCTAACAATTGTAATTATGACTTGTACTGCAGTACAGCTATTAGGATTATAATAAAATTAAAAACATTCTCTGCAGATGCTGCCACGGACACAACAAACTTTCTTCTCCATTTAAAACTTAAGAAAATGTACTTTCTATGTTGCACATCTCTGCAATGCACATGGAAAACCTCTCAACAGAAAACAATAACGACAACAAAAGTCAAAATTATACAAGGTTTAGCCTAGCCTGAGACATCCTCCACTTCCTTTCCTTGAACACATCTGTCTCCAGTGTCAGGTTACTGGTGCACATTCCTTCTGCCCGATGGCCACCTTCTTGCTCACCATCTCCTTCCAGAGCATGTCACCCCCCAGGCAGGAAAGGCAGCTGAGCACAAATAGGCAGCAAAGCGGATTTTTTTTTTTTTCCAGAAAAAGCATAACATGCAAAAGAGGATGAACAAGTTCTAGTTTCTGAGTAGGTTTTCCTTTCCAAGCAGAGATTAAAATAATGATAAGAAGACATCATTTTCTCACGAAATCATAGTCATCAAGCTAATGAGTTTTGTCTAGAAAAAGTAGTCTTCACGATTATAGTCCAGGAAGAAGGCAAACATTATGTTTGGCTCTTGATGCTGTACCCTGAGCTGAAGAAAAACCATCCTCTATATTCATGGCTGGCACACAGACCCAATAAAACCGTAAAATAATAATCCCAGTGAAATTTGTGGTGAAAAAAATACACCACAGACGCCTAAACAACTTTTCAAAATTCAGCCCTTCCAGGATTTATTTGCCAACTTTTTCCCCTCAAGCAGCAACCCATATAACTTTTTGGTATTTTTTATTTCATTTGTTGCCCAGCTCATACACCATCTTGCAACGTAATAGAAAGGAACTAGGAAAAGCCTAGAACTTTCCCTAATGACATCTGCCATTGGACTGGATTATTCACTTCGCCAAGTTCTTTTGAAGCAAAGGCTTTACCCCGATCTTGTCTGGTTAGTGAAATAATTCCTCCAAATGAGCAGGATGGATGAATTGGGGGAACACAAAGTTGGAAAATCTATTAGAAACTGTGATATTATATCTTATCTGACACGTCTAAGTCAAAATAAACAATAATTTTCATTGTTACTATCACTCTGCTGAGCATTTGACGTGTCTTCTCAAAGGACAGTAGAAATCCACAATGATCAATGTATTTTTACAGACCTCTAGGAAGGTAAAAGATATTATCCAAGGGGGAATCCGAGATACAGAGACTGAAACCAGTATTGCCATGCGCAACGACTAATTCCTGTACTTGAGAAGCTTCTTTTAACATTCTATACTGATAGCATTTGAAAGCTGTTCTCAAAGATTAACGATAAAGACTGGAGTTTATAGTTACATGCTGGCCTTCAACAGAAAGGTAGGATCCAGTTTCTGACTAGCGGCCCAATAAGCAATGCCAATTAATCACTTACTGCAAAGTGCCCAATTGTCTTTCCTTCCTGTTGTTATTATCCAACTCTGCTTTTTCGACTTCTAATTACTATGAATTCTACTGGTCCTACACATTATCTTCTGTGTTTCCATTCACTTGCTCTCTCATTTAAATTATCAAAAGATTTTATATTTTTGTATATGTACCAAGTTAATTTGATATACCTTCAGTCATCTTCCCTTATTTCTCCTGATCTTATTCTTAGAAATGGCACAATGATTTCAAATTATTTTTTCCCAAAACAAATGGACTGTCACAGTCACTGTACTGAAAATGCCACGCAGAATTTCTATCCACTGAAGTGACGCAGTACTGAATATTACTTACTGGAATGTGTCAAGCA
>WKFP01015114.1:591974-607207 GCA_011057875.1 Pterocles orientalis
GGCGCTGCGTGCCGCTCCACTCCCGGGTGCCGTTCCCCTGAGCCCCGCCGCGGCCCGGCCCAGGTAAATCCCCGCGGGGCGGGTCACCACGGCGGGCGGCCACCCCGCGCCCCCCCGAGCTTACACACGCCGGTCGGAACAGCTCAGCCTTTGAAGGAAAGCAAGCCACGGGGGTGGTCTGGGGTGGTTTGCTGTGAAACACGGGGCTTTGGGCAGCCGCGCGGGTCTCCCTGCCCGCCGAGGCAGAGCAGGAAACTCCCGAATCTGTTCGGCAGGACGAACTGCTGCCCTGCAAACGTTTCGGGCTTTGGGTAAAGCTGCAGAGGATGCTCCGAGGCTCCCAGCACTGGCTGGGGGGGAGGCACCTGGTTCTGCCCAAGGCAGCAGCATTTACCCGCTTCAAAGGGTACTGGCTGTAATTCTTCATCACTGTCAGCAAAAGACTTTGAGCTCCTCAAACAGCTGAAAGGCTATACAAGTGCAAACCAGTAATGCTTTATAGCTGCTGAGGGCATACACATTCAAATCCTAAATGACCGCAGAGGCGCACAGGTAGCACATGCAAAGAGGGCAGGCATGAAAAGGAAACCATGAATAAAACATGCAGTCACTAGTTTTACCTCTTCTAAACGCATTCTATATTATAATAATGTTGGAGCCCCAGGTGTGACAGCATCATAAATAGATGAGGGCAGAACCTGCACTCTGCGGGCCCAAGGTGTTTTCATTTACGTAACAGCAAAAAGGAAACCAAACTTTTAACAGCCCTACACCAAGAATCTTTTCAATGCATAAAGTGCCTGGGTGAAAGAAGCCTACACCACTTCCAAAACAGCCGCGCAAAAAGGTACCATTCCCCTCTACAGTGCTGGCTATAAACATGTGGAATGGGCATAAGGGACGGTAAACTGGCAACTTTTGTGGGGTTGAAAAAAGATCACCATATCTTACCTTTAATCTCAGATGGGCTGCATACTGAGCGGCAGAACTGAGCTTCAAGTATAAAGAGGGACATGCCAGAAAGATGCTTTACTACTGAATGCCACATCTCTTGACTGCAGTTCACTGACAAAAGACAGATTAAAGGAGATTCCCTCCCTAAACAGATAAGCAATCAGATCAATTCACTCTGGGTGCAGAGACTGAATAACAGGGACAGTGGAATTTAGGTCTAGAAACTCCTTGAATCTTCTGAATGGCTTGCTTCAATTCCCAAGTAAAGTAAATTTAACCCCCCCTCCTCCAGCATCCACAATCTGGAGATTGTCTGTACAGAAAACATCTTCTCTCGCGTGCTCTGAAATGGCACGTATAACCTATTCTGCTGGAGACTGCAGTAGCTGAGCTGCACAATACCTGTGCAGTTACACTACAGAATACCAAGAGAAAAGCTATTCGCCTGTTATCGCCTTCTGTGCGGAGAGCCGACTTCTTGCAACAAAAGGCAATGACAAAGCGAAAGTGTACTTTACCAATTCATAATTTATCTTGTAGACTTTTACCTAAAGATAATTCTGCTTTATAAGGCAGTTTAGAAATCCATAAAGCTTGACTGGGGAGCAAGGGGTGACAGGCACCTGAACCAAGCTGTTAACTCCAGTCATCATTGTGGGTGCTCGGCTCCTTTATCTTAAGTAGGATTTACCATCTATGTTTACATTCCCTTCCAGTTTTAGTCCTAATTCAGCAAATATTTACATGCCTGGGTAACTCGACTCACGGGAGTAATCTTATTGATCTCAATGGAGCTGTACATATGGATAAAGCTATTTGCAGATGCAAACAGGATGGGCCCTTAAGCCTGAATTTCAACAGGTGGTTGGAAAGAGGATGAATGCAGCAACCTCTCTTTCTCCCAGCAATGTTTGAAATGACAAGGGGATTGAACTTGATTTTTAATCAGTTGGGTAGGGAAAGCACAGGACAAAAAAAAAGTGGAAAACTCCTTATACTAGAGGCCTTCTTGCTTTTGCCATTTTGGTTGTTCTTAACTGTTTTAGCTGAAGTTTTCAAATCAATAAAGATTACCCCAAATTTCAACCATGTATCTTGTAATTAATGTATTCCCTGTTGTACAGGACCGTTTACTGAATCTCTCATTAATATCTATTTCTCCCCTTTTTCCCCCCCAGCAATTTCATAGTGGGTTTTTCACTGTTTTAAAGGAACAACAATTAAACTGATGGAGAAGTGAGTCAGAAGTCCAGATCAACAACAGCTGACGTGATAGAGCCACCGCAGACCTGCATGGAGGCAGTCCCTCTGAAAAAAAACTTCAGCAGTCCTGTCTGTCCCATTCTGCTAGACGTGAACAAAGGCCCCTGGCTCCCACCTGAGGAAGGGGGGAATAAATGGAGGGTGGTGAGAGGAGGATGTACATGAAACTCATCTGGCTGAAACATTCTGTCTGAATTCTTTGGCTCTCAGTAACAACCAGTGAAAGTTAAAGAGCAAATCAAACATCAGGTACCTGAGATGGATGTCTAGTGGCATCAAGAAGGATCTGTCCAAGGGGACTCTTAAAGGTCTGTACTACTCAGACTGAAACTGGAGGTGCTGTCGACTACTCCATTCAGGCTGCGCGCAGGGCAAGAGGTGGGGTGAAATAATGTCAGGCTCCAGCACAGAACTGTGAAAGTCCATTTTTTGTTTATACTTTTATATATTAATATATACATAAGTGTTAACACCTAACATTACATCTTTTTGGAATTACCTTAATGATAACATAGAGTGTATTATTGTACCAGTACCAAAGTCAGCACCATACCAGTGGTCAAAGTCAGCTGGCTTCATGTATAGTAAGCATAGCAAGAGTTTACAACGCAAGAAAGCAAAGGGAATATTATCCCTCCTTCTACAGATACAGAAGTGAAGCACACATAGATAAGAGATTAGCCAAGGGTCATGCAAAACTGATCTCTTAAGTCAGGCCTTAAGGTCAAGCCCATCCTCCTAACTAATGAGCTGTTACTGCAAAGCCTGTCATTTGTTTTCTTAACCTGGGCTGCCAAACCAGACAGCTGAAACATACTTGAAAATACAGTACCATAGAATTATTAGCTTAATAGTAGTTTTCCTAAAATACCTGCTACTGTATTAAAAACAGACCATAAAAATAGACCATTGAAAAGAACCCTTTGTTTAGTCAACCCCCGTGCTACACAGTGCTCTATTCCTGTAATTTAATGAATGGGATATTTGGAACACAGTACTTCAATGAATGAGAACTTCAAACAGAAAACAGGCTGTTCTTTTCAGCATCGGAGGTCAAGAATACATTTAGGTTTTATTTTACTTTTTTTCTTTAAAAAATGTATGCTTCACATCTCCTTTTATATCAGCAGAAATTACAAACCTACATATAAAACAAAGCACAGTAGCTCTTTCATTAGCAGAACTAAAACAAACCTGAAACTGTCATACCCCGATTTTTAAGTCACTGCACTAGTCTCGAAATGTCAGCATTCTTTGTAAATTGCATAAAGATGAGCAAAGGTCAGCAGTGTCACAATTTAAAACTGCTATTAGAATGTTGCCCTGCAACACATGCTTTCTAATAACCAAAAGAACAACAATTAAGAAAACAATTAAATTTTAACATCACACACTGTTCTGGAGCCTTGGAAAATCAATGCCATAAAAAGGTGATCAGACTTGTCTATACCAAAACAGCCCTGCAGGTAAACCTTCGGAGCTGAAACAAGCAGTTTTCCACCATTAGAGGCATACTACCACTGATTTTATTTTAAAATTATTTAATTTAGCTTTCATATGTATCCACTGCTATCTCTGTTAACAAGCACAGGCAAAGAGTATGGAAAAGCAAAAAGGGTAAAGTGTAACTAACAGTTGTCTTACAAATGACTATATGTATTTAGTGTGGCACTGGATATTTTATATAACCATAATTATTCAATTAACTTTAATAGATATGTTTTTCTTACAATTTTATCAGAGAGCTATATATGCATGTTCCCTTACGGATGCAAAAAATAAATAAAACAAGGATCAAAGTGTCTGAGGAAGCACGTTGTCAGTCTGCAAAATTGTCAATACCTGTTCTTTTTAGATACGCTGATACCATAAAATCTTCCTTAAAAAGGCATTGATTGCTGATAGATGTTTATAAACAAACTGTTTGTTTGTATATTTTGTAAAAAGATAGTATGTACTTCAAATAACACTCATTTTAAATAAACTTTGAACACTTTTCAAAATTTTTATTCTTTAGCTGTCAAAGGCAATCCCTGTAGACTCATGGGATCAGTGTGAAAAACTTTCTTACTCAATTTCTGACACAAATAAACAGTAGTTATTCATGGAAACATTTTCCTCACATTTTCTATCTCTCTAAAAATACTAAAATCTGACAAAAGCCAGATAGAAAGAACTTAATGAAGAAATTATCACTTAGTTTTAAACTCTGAGTAATAGGTCTCAAAATCTGAATGTTCTCACAAAATAAAGAAAATTGCTTTATTTCAAGAGAAAAAAAGAGCTAAGAAGTAGTCTGAAGTGTTGCAGAAGCTAAAATGTGTGGTTAACAGCTCCTGTTAGAGGCCGGATACTATAAATTTCTAAGTGCTTGCCCAGCAGAACTAGAGCCTCACCATGCTACTGCAGCACACCCCTATTGTCATGTAACTTCAGTGGGAGCAGGGCTTCACAGGACCTTGTTTTCATCTGAGCTAGACTTGCCTTTGACTTTGCTAAAAAAAAAAAATCACCATTTTCATTGGATTTGCACAACATAAGCTCCACCTGGTAAAAACATTTTTGCATGATACAGTGTGATCACATACATAAACATGAAGCATTTGGACAGTAACAACAGCTGAGTGCACTCCCCACGTGCGAGTTAATGGAATTTGTACAAATACAAGTTTCTGTTGAAAGTCAGAACTGACATTTGCCTTGATAAAATCTAACACTCAAGACTTACTCCAAAAGTATATTCACATGTCAAACTATGAAAGCCAAAATGCAAGTTTCTGAAAATTCCTTATCTTGCAGAGTTACCCAGGAAAATTTCAGATTTTATTTGAAAGTCAGTTTCATTAATGTCTTTTAAATTATATTGGCTATTTTAGAGTACACTACAAAATGATGTAACAGGAGGTCAACAGGAAATGGAGGTAAATGCAAGGCAGCAGTGAGAAACAGCAGATTAGTGTGTTCCCAAAGGATAATAAACAATTCACCTCTTCCCTTTCCAGTAAGGAAAAAAGGAAATTATAGAAGAATAAAGACTAGAAATATTTCCTTTACGCCACATACATATGCTATAAATATCTCAATGTCTGTACACGCAAAGCTAAATTTTGCTAAGGGTCACATAATATTTATATCAACATCCATCAGGAAAAGCATCAGTATGGTAAATATGTTGACTATCATCAGACAAGTACAATTAGCACACTGATCTCTCATTGCTGCCCCTGGCCTTTACCTTTCTTCCTAGGGATCAAGCTGGGAACCACTCCAGCAGCATAGACAGTGCAACCTCTTGTCATCAGCTAAAAGCCTAATCCATTCCAATGCCGAGGGTGCTTTTTCCTCATCTCTTGAGTTACCTCAAGTTTAGACTGCTGTCTGCTCAAGTGCCTTTGGTCCTTGATACAACTTTTTTAGATTAAGTATGACCCTCAGTAAAACATGTGTACTTATGAAGAGCCATGAATTGCAAAGGGCAGGAGATGCACAGGCTGACACATGGCACATCCTATGGAAAGCAGTAATGATGGTTAATTAAAGTTGTACCTTAAGCAGTCGTGAAGGGGGGGGTGGTATGAACAATGCCCTCAAAACACAGTAAAGTTGTTCTCCTACACCATGCAGCATATTCTTCTATGTTGGAGAGAAACAGGAGCAGCAAGGAAAGTCTGAAGTGCAATGGAAAAACATTACCCAGGAAAGAATAAAACTGAACTTACACGTTTCAAAATAAGCACACAGCTATCCTTGTCATAACAGTTTGGGGCTAGTTTTAAGAACCAAAGCTGTGCTGCGAGAACTTCAGCATAACAGGAATCTGCAGATTGCCCATCGAAACAGTCTTTACCAGCTGTACAAGAGCTCAGAAATGACACAATTCACACTTTTCCTTAGTTGCATTTATTGTGCATGAACTTCACATTTTAGTGCTTTTCATAGAAATTATATAAATTGATATACACATTCACATCAAAACCTGAGTTCTAAAAACAAAAATACTTGTGTTCCTCACATATATAAAATCCTGGCAGCATTTTCAACAACAGTTAAGAAGAACAGTCTAGTGCTGGGTAGCAACAAAAGCTCCAATATTCGTTTTCCTTTAAATGACAACCCCCATGTTTGTCGTACACTAAACTGTTTAGTTATTTCTGAAGTTATGCCCTAGGACAAAGTAGGATGGATTAATTTTTATTTTTTATATTCAACCACAAGACCACTTCTCACAAGAGCCTTCTTCCCCGTTTTCACTAGCAATTACCCTGTCCCCCCAGAGGTATTGGCTTCTAAAATAATTCCTGGTCTACACTGGTAGACAAAGCAGTACCTAGAACAGAATGGCTCTTTCACCAGCCTTCCCAATAAATTAATGAAATAGAACCAAAATTCTCATTTCTTCAGCTTCCAGAAGCACTTTGTCCTCTGCTGCTTTTCACTTCCCCACATACACCATCTTAGCTTTTGAATCAGGATGCTGACATTTTTTGAAGAGTCAAAGTAAAGAGCAAGGACGCATGTAACTGATGTGTCTTTAACAGGATCTTTAAGCCCATTCAACACAAGTTAGTTACTAGGTCAATGAAAAACCCTACTCAAACTTTTCTTGTGCTAAGTTAGTCCAGTTGGAATTTTGTTGATTAACTGACAAGACTCCTAGTAATGGGAAAGTCATCAGCCCCAAAGATCCCTCCTACAGGTTTTAAAGCCAGAATTCTGACCAACTCCTCAAATTGTTTGGCATTGTTTTGTACCACACTTGCAAGATTTGCCACAGGGCACTCACTTTTTTAAATCCTAAATTGGATACCAAGTTCCCCCACTGCCACAGGCAACAGTGTCATTCCTTTCCTTGACAAAGGAGAAGAGGAGACTGACCTAGAAAGCAAGTATCTCCTTTGTATAGGATTACTGAAGTACACCACCTTTAAACATTAGAAGTAATGGAACTCAGAACACATCTAGTCTCAGGTTCAGCACTAGAAAGTGAAAAGACATTCTTTGCAAAGTCAGAATTTTCTAGAGAAAAAAATTTGTATTCTAGAGATATAAAATACTTTGGGAGTTTGAAACTTAAAGGTTACAGCAGTACAAAATAGCAACAACCGAACAAAGTTAAACCATTACCTCAGGTCCAACGTACATTAGGAATTAAAAATCCTTGAAGCTCTAGAACATTTCAGAGATGATGACTTGAAGAGAGCCAAAGTGTCCAGTTGTAACAGATTTATAGTGCATGCAGAGCTCATCCTTCCAGTTTAACTTCTATTTCAAGATGTGAAAGATGACTGAAAAGTCATCTGTACAAATCAGTCTGGATATTACGTTACCTCCTGTTCCTTCCAGAGCTCCAGCAGCAGTGTTCCACATGGTGTTAAGTTTTGATTTGCTGAGACGTTAGTGCCAATAGTCTTTTGCTGAGTAGTGCGTTGTGTCGCTGAAGATACTCGATTACATCTCCCTGCTTTTCAACTATCTCTTCTAAACTTGAAATCTCCCTTGAAATAACAAAAGTGAATATGAGTTTCAGTAAGTGACAGCAGCTTTCTAATATGAAGTGCCAGAGCTAACTAACAGATAAAGAAGTTGCTTCCTTCAGTTTTACTTTTGTTGATCTCAACTAACTTTTGAGGGTGAAAGTCTCCAATACTTCTATGTTTAGCTTCCATTTTGTACAAGAAGGCAGGAAAAGAAAACTGGCTAAACTTGCCACATATACATAATCAAGTTACATATTTCCTGATAGACAGTTACAAAAGTGTTGTATGAGGGTTCTTACTACTTAACAAACCTGAAGTTAGTGAGCCAGCCAACATGCTAGAACTGTACTATGGCACCTTTTCCAAATACATGAGGAAGTTATTTTAAGCAGGCATGGTATTTTCATTGATGTGGAGATTTCAAACTGTTTAAGACAGGAATTCCTTGATTTATCTGCAGTAGCATACATGATATACTAATATATGCACCAATATGTCACAGTATCATAACAGCATCAGCACCAAACAGTTGTGTTATTTCAGATCTACCACCTCATGTACAGCTAACCTCCCACCTGAAATATCCCCAGCTTGCAGACAATCATTTTAACTAGGATAGTTTCACTTTATGTTCCAGTGTTACTAAGTTAATTGAGAAAAAAATCTGTAAGAGTACAGAATTTTAACAAATCTGTAATTAGGGACTTAAGAACACAGCAAGAACAGGTACCAACACCCAAGCATATTCCAGTCTTCCCTCACACATTATTTCTTCCTAAGTGACTTTGGGATCTGCCCTCTTAGTATGCAAGCGAGCATCCCAAAGCTCAGAAAGTTGCTCCTGAACCTTGCAGCATTTTGTGGAGAATCACATAGTTCCTTTTCATAGTTCTTAGAAGATAAAGGAAAACAACTTGGGTCCAATTAAAAGCTTACTATAAATTGGAGAAAAATGTTTTTAGACAGAAAGCTTGCAACCTTAACTAGTGATCCGCATTACCAACTTAAAGCGCCAGAAGAGATCCTGATCAGTAGCTAAGGTTGTAGAGGTCATAATATTCAAAAAACAGTCTTATAACCAGGGTCAGCTGAAGGGCTGACAGGATTCACTTTTCAATAGGCCTTAACTCTCAAGGGAAAACCGAGTCAGACCTATATAGAGCCGAATTAAAAAACTGTTTTGCAATCAGTTCTCACAGGAAGCTTGCACTCTTTAATCAGAGTCTTTTCCTCAGCTGGTCATTGTTGTAGACTCATTCCCTGGGCATTTGAGAATTTCTCAGGGGAGAAGCTGAATGAGAAAGGAATGAGGTCCACCATGCACTCACCATGGTGTTGATATCAAGATAGAAGTCAGACATTGTATCAAGATTCAAGACAACTCTAAATCCTTCCTGTATCCTGGACAGCTACTTCCAAGTTCCATAAAAGCATGTGCACGCTGCATTTGTGACACCAGAGGAAGTGCTGAAGTATTAGTCACCACTGCATGGAAATCCATGTTAGTTTTGATGATTGTTTTAACTCATACCAGACTCATTTCAGCAACTGGAAGATGTTCAAGCAGTCAGAAGGTACAAGGACAAACAAGCCATAAGGCTCAGTGCTTGTGAGGTTGATTTTGGATAGCCTTTGTCTCATTGAGAGCTTCCTTACCTCTTAAGTGCCCCACCCACCTTTGAAGTTCTTTTCCAAACTAGAAATATATTCCAAATCCCCTTACTATGATCTCACATCCAACTGGTGGCACAGAACAAAGCCGCAAAGTTTTCTTCTTTATCAACTACCCACAATGTATTTCCTTCCCTGAAAGAACTGCTTGAAGAATCTAGGCTTCTGCAGGCATACTTTAAGGAACAGTGTAAGACACCAGTATCTTTCCTCAAACTCCAATATAAAGTCAACTAAACCAGATTAAGCAGTTATTTATAGCACATTAAAGACTCATGCAGCCAGCCATAAATGGTCAAATCATTTCTGTCCTCATGTTTGAGGATTTCTGAGTCCTAACAATCTGCCATTACTATGTAGACAGCACAAGACTGTACTGCTTCTCATCTGTGCATGTAGAATGGCAGCCTTAATAGTTCTGAAGGAAACTTACACTTATTCCCACCTCTCCTTTGGCTGACAGATTTAAGACTATATGTAAGTCTACAAAAAGTAATGCAATTACAGTAGTCAGTGTTACCTATATACCATGGCTGAACACAGCACAAGGTTAATACAGAAAAATCTTACCTGAATCCAATTTCTGAGGTAATATGACTAGGGTAGGCATACATCTTTTCTTCTTCAATTATGTCAGGTCTTGGCTTTGCACGATTGAAGTTGCTTATTTTCACTGCAAAGTTTTATAAGTTAGTTGGAAAGCAACCAAAAAAAGAAAACCTTTATCATCAGGCTCCAAGTTAAAAAACAAAATCTATAAGAGTTGATTATAAGACTGCCTTAGGATAGGAGATAGAAAGACAATAAAGGAATCTGGGGAGTAGGGAGGAAAGAAAGTAAGAGCAGAAAATCTGCTCATTTCTGGAATGGCTTTGATTATAAGTTCATAGTGGTTTGGTGGGTTTAGTTTGTTTCTTTTCCCCTCAGCCTTGCTGCTTAGAAGACCACAGTGAAGACCTGGATGGGGAAGCTTCAACATACTGCTTAACATCTGCAAAGTTTGATCTCTCACCTAAGAGAGGGTGAAACATTAGTTACCTTTGAGAGGGTACGGAGATTCAGTCTCCAAATGCAGGCCATAAATTAAGCAACATGCCCTAAAAAGTTGTGAAAAGTTTTGATATTGGTATCTAGGTCAGAACTTCTACCTTAAGTTCTTTGATAAATACTATTTTAACTAGACTACCTGCAACAAAGCAGCAGCTTGTCTGCCTGCTCTAAAACCAGGATGGACTTGCTACAGAAAGCCATTAAGTACTCCAGAGTGGCTCTGTGCTCAGCTCCACACTGTGAAACCTGCAGTGTTGGCTATCAAAACCAGAAGTCATTCCTGGGCACCTGTGAATAAAGTTTGAGACTAAATTTAACAGGTGTGGAATAGGGATAGATGGGGGTGGAAGAAACTGTAGGTACCCTCTGCCTTATTTCTGGAAGGAAGCTGAAAATATTTTAAGCCATTCAACATCACATCCTGATTAAGGGAATGTATCAAGAGATCCAGAGTATGCATTCAGGACTCTGCAGTTAGCGCTGCTTGGGAAGCAATACATCTCATGCCACTAAAAAAATTACAGTCTGGCTCCATGAGAAATCCACACTACCATAGCAAAGAGAGACTGTCCTTACAAGTCAATAATATGATGGGGTTTATTACAGGCCACCCTGCCAAAACAATGCCAAGACCCTCCAGAGGTTAACTGCAAGTTAGACTCAAAGGTTAGTTATTTCCATAATGGTATTCCTCTACAAATAAAGCCATGAAGGAATGGATGGGGAATTCCCAGCATGAGTTGTTTGTGGGAATGTTAGTCTTTTATTCAAGTGATACTAGAAGTATGTAAGAAAGTCATTAAATATATATATTTAGTAAACTTTTTGAAGCTTGTCTCCCTATCCTATCAATAACAAACTTACAATAGTAAGCTGACATTTAGAGCTGTCTGTATCATACTTCATTCCATACACATTTACCTTACTTGAACAATTTATATATGTCAACTCTTTAGGTCAATCACAGCAATTCCTTGTAGATTTCCAAATCCTTGCCTCTGCATTCTACAGCTATATATAAACACAATGCTGAATGGAGATAATTTTAAGAAAGGTAGTAGGTACTTCACAGGACATCAGGCATCATACAATTCATAAAATAGCTCCAACAGGCAAGAGGAAATACCAGGAATTACAGTCAGCCATGCCACCACATGCCATTCCAGGCCATGTAATTTGTGAAGCAGTAATATTTAAATGAAATTAAGTCAGGTACATGACTCTTCTACAGATAACTACTAGAATGAGGCATAAATAGTTAAGAAATAATTATTCCATTATTGAGAAACAATGTATGAAGTGGTGCTACCATCCCTCCAAAATTTAGGAGGGATAGGCTAACACAAGAAAGGGGTTAATCATGAGCTGCTAGTGTAAAGTTAGCTCAATCTGCCCAGGGTTGCTCAGCTACACCAGCTGATACTATCTTAACAGTAAGTGGTATCTGCCAAGTGCTTGCCTGGGAAAGAGGCACTCTAACCCTGAGCAGAGCAACGCCCTTGAAGCTATCCTACTAAAGCAGCTTCATGCTTCCATCCAGTCACCTACTCTGCTCTGTTTGTGAGGGGAAAAAAAAAGAGTGTCACTTATTATAGATTCTCAGGCTATTTTCAAAACTGGCCAAATTTGTTTTGCCTCAGCTTTAGTTTGATGCTTAAAATGTTGATAAAACACCACTGCACATAAGAGACAGACATGCATGCAGTCAATTTAACCTCAATAGGTACTGGGATGGAAAACAAGTTACACTACCCCCTGGAAAAGGCAACCTAGAGTGACTGGAGGTCCTCCCCATTTTGAGGCAAGTATTAAGTTACATAAAAGTTAACCCTAGTTTTGCACACCAAGCTTTACAGAATGAAGCTTTGACTGTTTTGGAGCTGCTAAAGAAATAAGGTAGGTATTGCCAAAAGGGACTGCCTTACTCCCTCCTAGCAAGGCAGCTCCGCCTCTCCTTCACCTTGGTCCCAGGACTCCTGGACCCTTCAGTCATCCTTCAGCTGGAAAGCAAAGGACTGTACCCCACAACTTCCAGTATAAATCGCTTAATGGATTTGATAGGAACAGAAACTGGCACAGTACAAGCTATGAAACAAGACTGAGTGACAAATAAGCAGAAGAAATAGCTTGAGAGCTTTTAGTAAGTCCAGGCTCAGACTCTACTACTATGAAGATCAACTTTCTTGCAGTTGCTTATCCTTTTCTGCCAGGGTAAGAGACACACAACGTCTTCGAGCTCCAAGAGGCCTAAGTGTAAGAAATATGCTTCACTGTAATTCCTGGTGTTCTGTTAAAGTTTTGCTATTTATCACTTATTTCCTGAGCTTCCCAGGAGAGTAAATACGCATATGCAAAGAAGGGATGATCTCCAGCATTCCTGGAATACTTCTCTACCACTGCCATGCTTGTGCTCCCTCATCACTGCCTTTATTCTTCCAGAGAACAGTCAGTCTACTTCAATCATCCTGGTCCATTCAGGGGAAAGCCTGACAAGCCCACAGCATTCAGACCTCTGCAGAGTTTTAAGAGGACATAGTTTAGAGCTGGGACCTTATTTTTTGGTGCATTTTGATTTCAATGTTGTTACAAGACAGTCAAGAATAGATTTTACTTCCCAGATAACCCAGCTACTTGGCAGTATTTCTCCAAGTGTCATTATGTTACTAAGAACAAAGTCTTTCTTCTCCAAAACAAGACATCTTAGATTAATTACTAATTATGAAGCCACAAAAGAAGTCAGATTAACACAAATACTGACCACCATGGAAATGTATTGACTAAGTTTTAAGCTTCATGCAGTCCTGAAGGAGGTATTTCCACTCTCCTTCCTCCTGGTTGCTTAGAAGTCAGGAACAAACTATAAATTTTGCCCACAGGTTTTGTTCCCCCTGCCCCAGCCGGACCATTGCTAGAGGCGCCATCTCCTTGTTTGTAGCCATAAGTAATCAGAAAGCAGAATCTCAGAAGCAGAAGTATAAACTCACTCAAGTGCAGGAACTCCATGTCATTTAAACAGGCATGAACTTCACAGTAAACATCTCTAGTTTTCTTCAGGCAACAAAAATAACCACATTAAGTGTCTTGTACCTCTTCAGGTTTTTTTTCAACCCAGTTATTAATTTTAGTCAATATAAACCATAAACCCAATTTTTAAGATAAGATCATAGAAAACTATTTGGTTCAAGCATTTATTAATCATTCTAGGCAGTTCTGCAACAGTTTACTGGAAAAAAGGTTTATCAAGTCTTGATAAGTTACAAACCTAAAAGCAGATAACCTTACAAGCCAGTGACTGTACAAAGCAAAGCCTCAGTTTTATGCAGCAGTATCTTACTTCAGTATTAGTACAGATTCCAAAACCCATGATTTAACATTCATTAGAAGGACTCTTCTATTTTAGTGACAAAGAAAAACTGAAGCTTTTGGAGTGGGACCACAGAAAGAGGAAGAGTCAGGAGAGTAAGGTACAGTCACACTATCAGCTACACAAGTCCCACATGTAAATCCCAGAAGCAGTTCCAGTTAAGCCAGCCAGCTCTTACTGCTTCACAGCTTGTGGCACACACATTTGAGAACACACTGCTAAACAGAGAAGCCTGTTGATATTTTTGCAACAATTATGTTTTTATTGCTATTTCACTGGTTCAAGAACTTTGAGGTAACATGGAGCTTTCATTTAGCAGCATTTGGAGACCAAACCAAACCTGACAACTTGCCCATTTGTTTTGGATTTGCCTCTGTTCCTCTTCCACAAGCACAGAATTATTCCATATTTATAGTTGCAGTTAAATGTCTTGGGGTACCTTAGGTAAGCTACTGTGAGGGCAAACAAAACAGTTAAGTCACAGCTACAATAAGCCTCACTCAAGAAAGCAAAGATTGCCTCTCACCTGTGTAAATCACTAAGCATGTCAGGGAGCTTATCAGTTCCAGGCCCAGGACTCCCAGGATAAAATACAGGTACACTTTGCTGTGATCAGGAAAGGAATGCTGCATTGACAGAATCAAAAGCAGAGCTGCATTACCTAGAAAACAAGTGTTATATTTTACAGGTGTAACAATTTCATTAGCTGTTGAAAATACACTAGCACCCCCTCATCCCCAGTACCTGCATTAGGCTGCAACATTTCAGTAATGCTTTCCTATTTCATACCACACTTACTGCTTTGGCTAGTTTCCTTAACACAGGTGACACAAGCTCACAACTGCTGACAGCAAAACAAGGTTTTATTTCAGTGTTTGACCAGAATGGTAGAGAATGTTTCCTTACAGATTTTTGCCTTAAAAAACAGGAGTGGAAGAAACACTAGAAATACCTAATATCCATGTCTGTGCTTCAACAGTTTCTGGCCTTGTTGCCTCTATCCATGCCCAACAACTGCTTGAAGACTTAATTTCTTTCAATTCCTAAGAAGTCACATCAGTCAGTTGAAAGCAAGAAGGTATTTTCCATCAAGTGGTGGATTTCTGCGTATTTAAATGAGGCTAACAGCAAAAACCCAAACACCTTCCTTTCACAGGGAGATACTTGCACAGGCTTCCAGTTGCCTGGCTATTATTTTAATACTTGCAAGTTCACAGTGTTAGAGACTGGAAGGGACCTCGAAAAATCATCTAGTCCAATCCCCCTGCCAGAGCAGGAACACCTAGATCAGATCACACAGGAACGCATCCAGGCGGGCTTTGAATGTGTCCAGAGAAGGAGACTCCACAACCTCTCTGGGCAGCCTGTTCCAGTGCTCTGTCACCCTCACTGGAAAGAAGTTTTTTCTCATATTCAAGTGGAACCTCCTCTGTTCCAGCTTGAGCCCATTGCCC
>WKFP01015114.1:622725-658390 GCA_011057875.1 Pterocles orientalis
AACTCTCTGGCTTCTTTTCTCCAGCCAGTTCACAATCCATCTCACTACCCGATCATCCAGATCACACTTCCTCCGTTTAGCCGCGAGGATACTGTGGGAGATGGTGTCAAATGCTTTTCTGAAATCAAGATAGACCACATCTACTGCTTTGCCATCATCTATCCACCTGGTAATGTCCTCATAAAAGGCTATCAGGTTGGTCAAGCATGACTTCCCCTTGGTGAAGCCATGTTGACTGCCTCTAATGACCTTCTTATCCCTGACATGCCTGGAGACAGCATTTGGTAACCTGTGTTGCTTGTCTCTAGCCTTTTTCAGTTATATCCCTTCTGAAACGGGAAGGATCTGAATGACGCGGTGTTCAAGTGTGTGCACAGTGTGAGTTCACAAAGCAGCATATTTACTATCTGTTGTGTGCTCTGTTCATCCACAAATGTTTCTTGACCTCTGTCATCTCTACATGACCATCCCTGAGCCTTGAGCTGACCTTGGTGATGACACTGAAGAGGATGAAAGCTGTAATGGGGGCTTGAAAGACAGGAAGATTGTATCATCTCCAGGTTGGAATTGTTCTTCATATACTCTTTAAGAGAAGCCAGGACTGTCACTCTGAACAGCTGGTTTGGCTCTGCCTCTCTTGAAAGGGTGCAGAAGTGCCAAGGGGTGAAAGCAGCTTTTGAGGTATGGGCTGCTTCAGGCTGTCCCAAGGTTTTAATATCTGTTTCTGTGACTTCTCTTGAGTATCTATTTGTAGAAAAATATTAAACTGAAACAACCCATAGAGAGCATTTACATTCATCACTTGCATTAATTCGTTCTTGTTTTAGATAGATATATTTAACAAACTGGGCAACTGCCTGAAATGAAAAACAAGCCTTAAACTAGCTGGTTTCAGTAAGATTGAGTCCGGCTCCTGTGATAAGAGCCTGCTCAGTTCCACTTTTTCAGCCCAAAAGTTCTTTTTTCCTCTTCCTTATTGTGCTTCCTTTTTTTTCCTTCCTCACAAGAACACAAATCCTACTGATCAGCTGCCAGAGGACAAAGTTTTTCTGTGACAGTGAAGTGAGGCCACAATTCACTGGTTGCTATTCAAGTAGTCGGCATTATTTTGTAAGGTGTTCTGCCTTGCCAGGCACTTAGCTTGGCAGGTGTGATCTACATCTACATGGATCTCATAACCATCAAAGATAAGGGTGGTTCAATAGGTATGTCTGAAACCTGATTGTGCAAATCTTACGAGGATTCTTTGTGATTGCCAGAACCTCCCATTTCTTTGTATAACTTTACAGTTTATCTGCATGGTGCCTTTGAGGTTTTGCTCGGCTTGAAAATCATGAAGTCTTTGCCTTATGTTTGTTTTTCAAGGAGCAACAATGTCCATGTTCCGGTCAACACGTCTGTTCTGGAATAACCAGAAATGCTAGTGTGCAGTGTACTGTAACCAGTCACACAGCCAAGAAGCTAATAACAGTACCAGTTAATGACAATAGCTACAATATTTCTTTATTTTTATTATAAATACATTTATATTAATTAAAAATACTTTATAGTTTATTTTTAAAGACTCAAAATAGCATTAAACTTCTTAAAGAAACAAAAAAAACCACCCAACCCCTCCTCACCCAAGAGTATTTTACAAAAAATGGTCACTTATCATCTTGCATTGCTTAGCTGTTATTGCTTTCATTTATGACCAAATAAAATGCTGAAATGCACATTTATTTCTCATTTCCCCACATTTTGTTTGCTTGCTTATATGCATGCTTAGGAATGCACACATGGTTTTGTCCTTTAACCTGGGAGAGGCTGGATTCTGAATTTGGCAAGGATGATATTTGAAGGGAAACAGTAGGGTGGAAAGAGATGTTATAATAATAAAAAATAAGTTATTTAGAACAATTATTCAAAGACTTAAGAACCAAGAAGCCTAAAATCAGGGATTTGATTCATCACTTGGATACCCAAGGTCAAGCAACTGCATTTTTTGTTAGCATAATAATTTCAGTTATAGAAGTACTCCCCGTCGGGCCGCCAGTCTCCGTAAAATGCTGTAGGCTAGTTATAATCTTGATTTTAGCCTGTTTCTTCAGACGTCCAATACAGTCAGGTGAGAAACATCCTTCAGCTACATTATATCAGCAGCATACTGTTTAAAAAGTGAACACAATTGCTGCTAAGTAGTTGCCATTTCTCTGTGCTGGTTCAGATACAATTTTCTAACAATCTCTGTTTTTTTCAGAGATTTAGAAATTTGGTCTAATGTATAATCCATTACTGTAAACTGCTGTATACGTACAAAACACCTCTACTCAATGGCTTGCATACATACATGCAGTGTGCATGATATGTGCCATTAGACAAGTGTTTGAGATAAAATAAAATAAATTATTCTAAGTATAATTTTAGAATCCTAAAGTTACAGGAAGTTTACATTTATCAGCACTCATCTGAATGCAGGTAAGAATGAATTCAAAAGTATTGCTTCTACTGAATGGAAAATGAACTGTTCTCAGCAAGTTACTGAAGAGCACAGTTGGGGAAAAATTACAAGTTTAAATAATTCAGATGCATAAATATTTACTGTACACAACACCTGTTAACATTTTTAGAAACATGTGCCTGCCTACTTCAACTGGTTTACCTAAAATATGTATATAATCTTTATGGTAGTAATCTACTCTTGTTCTTGGTAGATCACCCAATCTGTGTTTTGGTTTTGATATATTGTTTTAACTACTAGATTCACAGGTAATTTTTATAGTGAGATGTTTTATTGACATAAGTAAGGTTTTAATGAAGTAAAATTCTGCTCAATTTCTGTTCCGTCTTCTGGCAAATTCTGCAGCTCCCAAGGGCTGACCCAGTGCTGGGGAGCCTAAAACAGATTAAGATATGTCCTGTTCTTAAATTACTTTCTCTGCGGCTCCATCAGTAACGATGCAGGTATCTGCTAAGAGTAAGGCAAAAAAAGATGTGGTATGGTCAAACAATGCCGTGGTATCTTGTTCTTACTTGCCAGCTGCTCTTAAGGAAAGCTAGTGTAGATCAGATGCCCAGGATTAAATCCTATACTTAGGCATAACCTTTTCCGTATCAGTAATAATTACAATATTTGGAGACTAACTTTCACAATTTTATCTTCACAAAGACGTCTAATGTCTATTTTTCTTCCTCTTAGCTTTATTTAAAACTTGGCATGAATGGAAACAGGATTGGGCTCACAACCTTTTTCACATTCAGCTGTAAGGTGTAATTATTATTACTGTTTCTTATTCACATTGCAGGTACAATTAGTACTTAAACTGTATTCAGTCCTTGCTCTGACAACATGAAGTTGTGACAGATCCCAGCATGACTAAAAATACAAATGGGAAGTGAAAAGGTAAAAACAACAGTAAAGACAATTTTATTTGCATGAATTGGTTGTAATAGTCCTGACACTCATACTGCAGTAAGCGCAGTCTAGCCTCAAATTACAGACACTTCACAGGTACTTGTTTTATTTCAAGCTTCTGTAAGTTTTTAAAATCTTATGGAGATTAAAAAACAGTTCACTGCTGAATGAGTTTAAAATAAAGGAACTTTTCTCACTGCGTATAGTTTCAGATTTTCACATTTCGGAACAGCATGGGGCTGTTATACACCGTAATCATGTAATCCAAACCTCACACTGGCGATGAAGCTTTGGCTTCATAAATAAAATGGCCATTAAAAATTCTTTGGCCTTTAAATGCAAGCTATTGAAAAGAGAATAGCATAACACTGGTATTACCAAAAACTCTTTCAGTCTTTCCCCAATTAATATACAAATTTAAACGCTGGAGGCTTAGTGTGACTGTCGGTTAACTCAGCTAATCTATTAGGACAAATCATTTAGCAGATGTCCTCTGTGTCCATAATGAAGTCCAGAGATAGGACTGATGAAAATAAGTAGATAAAAGTTAGCACGTCTGCTGGGAGAGAATTTGGACTGCTTAATGCAGATGAGACAGAGGACGTAACGTAATGCTGAATGGAAGAATTGTGAACAACAGAATCGGCACTCTTGACTACTTTTTACATTCTACTGAATTTCCAGCTATATTCAAAGGCAAATAAATTGAGGTTAAAGAAGGGATACAACTCTTGACTTCATATTTATTTTTAGAAATTTAAATCAAAAGTAGAAATCAAACTTTGCAACAGAATATCACAATGTATCTTATTTACTGCCCTAATGATGCGGTTTAGCATTTTCAATGGTTTACGGCTTAAGCAAATGCCCAATTTGCAGGGTGCAAAGTTTTCCCTCTGCAGAGTAATTTTTAACTATGGATTTTATAGCTTTCTTCTGATTTTTCAAAATCACATTTCTGTTTATATTGCATTATGAAGCCATCACAATATCACAAGCATTTACTTGAACTATACAAAGGGAAATGCAGAGCTGTTTCTGAAAATATTTGGGTTTAGATTATATAGCATCTAGAGTGATTTTAATTAACAAAGATGAGTATTTGAGATAATTTGCCTCAAGAAAACTACTTACAAAATTAAAATAAGGACAGAGGATGAAATTTCAAGGAAAAATTAGCATCCCCCTCTCCCCCAAGTTCTTTTTCTAAGTATTTTGTCTCAAAATCATAAAATGAACACGTCAAGAACTAGCTTGCATAAGCTAACTTTTTAGGCTGCATGGTCAAATGCTAGCATCCTGACAGGGCAGCCTTCTGAAAATTTTAGATTCTGAGGATACCTATTTTTTTCTCCAGTATATTAGTCGAGATCACAATGTTTTCCTTTTGCATAGAAAAATTGGCAAGAGACTTTCCCTGATGCCAGTGAAAATTGGACTCTGATAATACCATAATACACTACTCGTATGAGCATTTGCTTGTATCAGAATTATTGGACTATGTCATAGTTTTGACTTAAATTTCCCCTTCATTTTCTTTATTTAATAGGAGTCCAATTTTACTAGACATTCTGCATAAAGAGCTCTTTTCTTAATCTTTACAATGAGTTTGCAATACCTTCTAGTCTTTCTTATACAAGAAAAAGATTATTCCACAGGAGGATTTACTAAATTTCTTGAATAGTAGCATGATATACTTTTCACTTTCTATGAACAACCTGTCAGTAGAAAAGTATATGCAATAACTACACCTGTGTGATTATTATGACTCTCTGAATATAATACTTTAATATTTTAATGTCTTTTATAGAATCATTAAGGTTGGAAAAGACCTCAAGGATCATCAAGTCCAACCGTCAACCCACACCACCTAACTCACTAAACCATGTCCCTAAGCACCACATCTACACGTTTCTTGAACACCTCCAGGGATGGTGACTCCACCACTTCCCTGGGCAGCCTGTTCCAATGCCTGATCATTCTTTCAGTGAAGAAATTTTTTCTAATATCAACCTAAACCTCCCCTGGTGCAACTTGAGGCCATTTCCTCTTGTCCTATCACTTGTTACTTTAGAGAACCTCCTTTCAGGTAGTTGTAGAGAGTGATAAGGTCTCCTCTCAGCCTCCTCTTCTCTAGACTAAACAACCCCAGCTCCCTCAGCCGCTCCTCATAAGAGCTGTGCTCCAGACCCTTCACCATCTTCGTTGCCCTTCTCTGGACCTGCTCCAGCACCTCAATGTCCTTCTTGTGGTGAGGGGCCCAAAACTGAACACAGGATTCAAGGTGCAGCCTCACCAGTGCCGAGTACAGGGGCACAATCACTGCCCTAGTCCTGCTGGCCACACTATTTCTGATTCCCTTTTTGTACAACAAAATAACATATATAATGTGTGAACTATATCCCACTTGCTCTTTCCCAGCCTACAGCATTTTTTATTTTTGCTGAATGCCCTCTCAAGTGCTGTAGACTCTGCAAATGCTGTTCTTTCAGTCTAATTTATATCCATATGAAACAACATATATATTCAGATTGATTCTCTCAACATACTGTGTCACTTTTCACAGTGTAAATTGCTCCTGTTTACTGTTTTTAGCTAAGCTCACCATATGCATGACTACATGCAAACCGGTGAGTTTAGCCATTCTTTTGCTGTAGGCCAATCCTAGATACCAAGTGCTATTGAAATGAACAGAATTTCTCTGGATGGCTGTGCATCCAGTAAGCACCAGATGGCAGTGCATGAATTGTTTAAATGTAATTTTACTTCATCAGCTGCACCTGTTTTCTTCTCAAAAAACTGTGTAATAGTTGATTGAACTGGTTGGGACTATCTATAATATTGCTGTTAGAGTGCAGAGTAATTACAATGGAGAGGAAGTACACTGATTTTGATGGGCTTGCACTGATACGTAGAGTACCTATAGTACCTTACAGTTATCTATGAAGAAAACTACTTTTGCTTCGTTTTTCAATAAACTAATGTTTTGAGAAGTTAAACAAGCATGACTGAACATAAGAATAAGCTACACTCTTAAAGTAAAATGATCAGGAAAAAAACTCCAATGACTGAGATGACTTCTGTGAACAAGAATGCTACCCTAATGGTCCTGCTTATCTGCATGATATATCATTTGCTAAAGACTGGATCTTGTAAATACTTATTTTTTTTTTTTTATTTTATTTTTTTTTTGTATAGGCTGTACACAGAAACTGTGCAGAATTTATTTCACTAAGGTATCCCTGTGCATAGAAGGGTGAAGCTCCATCATCAACTTTGCCTGCAGCCGGCTGGGATGGTGCAGCTTTTCCCAAGAAATCCCTGCTGTGGGTTTCTGCTGCTACCATTGCATCATGTCTAAATCATTGCATGGTTACAAGGTGAAATCTAATAATTTTTGATTGGTTTTCTGCTGGTTTAGTGAATGGAACCCACTCAGTACAGAGAGCCGATTGCCTTATGCAGTGTGCAGCAAGCAATGCAAGAACGTAGGAGCTGGTCCACCTCTTTCACAGCCACCTCAAGGATACACCATATGTTAAATCCAAACCTTTGCAGCACTGGGCTTCAGATCTGCTCATCAAGATCTCTACTTTGCATCTTAGTAATGTGCAGTGCTAATATGAATCAAAGCCATGACCTGCACTTGTTTCCATTCATACTGCTTGCTTGAACTAGGGCTTCCTTTTTTTCGTGGCACTGAAATGAACTTGGAATCTACAGAAACACTGCTCTAATCAGCACCGACCACAGGGATCTGACTTCTCCATTGAGAACTCAGAATCTTCATACCGATTGCTTTTTATTTGACCCTTCTTTTCCAAGACTAGGGTTGGAGTATTTAAAGCCTGCTTACTAGACTGTGTGCCATATCAAGTCTTTTTGGAAATTATACCAGGTCTGGTTTTGAACATGGAAAAGCTAGTTCTTAGTTACGAATTTTTGTCACCATATAAAGTCCATGAACTTTACAGAACAAATCTTTCATTAAGTATGTATCATTCTCAGTGCTCCAGCAACTGCTTACACAGAAGAATAGTGCTAGAAAACACTAAATATTTTTATCCATGCTTAATTGCATTTAGCCGATTTTGGTCACAGCACAACTTATTTTTGATAGCAGCTGCTCTGCTATTCCTTATTTCACATTCCCAATTTACATGTCTTATTTTTTCTCTCTCTGCCTACTCTCCAGTACATATTCCTCTGCAATCTGGTCCCTTTCTTAGTCTGCTGCATACACGTTCTTGCTTTTCAATGTAGTTCTTTTCAACTGCATTCATGTCCTTAGCTCAGTAGTTCTCTGAAACTTTAAATATTGTTCTTCTGCGAAAAAGAAAAAAGAGTCTCTGACACTAGCGTAAGGCCTTTTAAGATGAGTTAATGCTGGATTAATGCTGATATTAGTGCTTAAACAAAAGAATGCAGTAATAGCTTGTGACTGTGTTGACCTCAAGTCCTGTCATGAATTCCACATAGGTCCTTGTGGATCTATTTAGGTGCAGCAGCCTTGGTTGTATAAAAGTCTGTTGCTGGATGGTAATGTTACTGGGGGGGGGAATGCACAGGAAAAAAAAAAAAAAAAAAAGGATGTGTGCCCTGAATGGTTTTATACATAACTAACCCACAACTAAATTCAGAAGATACAAATATAATGGATAACTGCTAACAAAGTGAAGAAGGACCTTGTTTTTCTGTTTGAAGCAATAGCAATAGGGAGAGGTACTTTAGTCTTCAATTCTTTCCCCTTCCTTTCTTCTTCTTTTTTCATGAAAAGAATCCCAGCCTTAGCAGCATTTTCTCATAAGCATTTTGCCCAAATCGTTAAGAAGCTATGACTTCTGATATCTTAAACTAGAGTAAATGTTCTTAAAAATGCACTTTTTGTCCTTTTCGGAAAGGTCTTCATAACTTGCTTTTGTCAATAAAAAATACTAGTTAGAAGTTATTTCAGTGTTCTCTGGGGATAAACCTAATACAGATTTCTTCTAACATGACCACATCACCACAGTGCGTGACCTCTTGAAGAAGTTTATAGAACACCATGTATACATGCGGTTACATTGACTTTTACCAGGATTGCTTATTCCATCTGTAGCACCGTGTAACTTGTGGAGCTGTCTTGCTAGAAAGCAGAGCATTTGCAGTGGATGTACATCACTGACATACAATATCAGAATTTCTCTATCAGTAAGTACTTCTAGTGTCAAAACATCCAAAGAACCACGAAATCATTAGTAAGCATTGGCAGCACTCCTTTGGAACACTAAAACAAGTGGGAAAGAACCAAGAGTTGTTACAGGGGCAATGCTAAACACAACAGGGAATTTCCTCAGTAAATGCAGTTATTTGAATTGCTGCAGCATAAACAAAACCGTCAGCTATTTCATCATAGTTAATAAAACTATAGTTCCTTTCAAAACTACATATATACACACACACATATATAAATAATTTTTTTTCTCTAAAAATTCTTTCCTAAGAGGTATTGGATCAAGCAGAATCCCATAAAAATCCAAACATTGCATTTAAAGGATGTATTTTCTCATGGTTAGGTATATAAGTTCTTTTGCCATAACCACATAATATATTTTGGATGCAGTCACTTTTGTTTCAGCTGTTAATAGTTCCTTTCAGGATTACTGAAGTACAAAGACATAATTTTAGAACCCTGCCCTCTTTGTGTTTCTTTTTGATGTTAAACATTTAGTTCAAAAGCCAAAACAACACTGCAAGAAAATGACAGTAGTCACAGTTTGGAAACACTTAAGTTCATTTAATAACGAACATTACTATACAGTTCTGCCACGTTAACAACAGGCAGAATCTGCAGCTGCCTACGTGCTTGCAGGATCTATGTGCAAATAGTGTACAAAACCCTTCATCAGCCTCTGGACAAGTTTACAATGACTTCATAGTCTAAAGTGGACCCTTAAGCACAGAACAGCCTCTAATGAGTAGGATTCACAGTATCAGTAAAAGCTAGGATCTTTGTCTTACAAAGCAACGTGTACAGGAGTTTACTCTGGTGTAGAGAAACCTGAAAGTGAGATGTGACAGTCATCAGCAACTATCTGATCCACCCAGGCCAGACCTGCTTATGAACTCAGAACTCGCTGACGCTGTGCCACACGGAGCCAGCTGAACTTTGAACCTCCAATTCAGAGCGCGTTATTGTAGCTGGCTCCTTTGGAGCAGACTGCCCTGCAAGCCGGTTTGGTTGCGTCTTTGAAATCTTTTAGCAAGTAGTGTCTTCTCCAACACAGCCCAAGGGCAAATCTAGTTGTCTCTGGAGGAGAGACAAATTCAGCAGTTACAAAGCACAGACTTTGTAAACAGAGGCACTGACAACTGCAATTGTTTAATCTAGAAAAACCTCCAATGGAAAGCCATTGAAAACATTTTGGAGTGTTCCCAGATCAAACGTCACAGTGTAGTGGAAGAGGATTGGTAAACAGAGAAAACTAAACCAGCATTTTCCAAATGAGGAATACTACTAGAAATTAGCAAAGATGAAATAATAAATTAAAAAATATTTTGTCTTAATAACCTGTGATTTTTTAGAAGCACTGATGAAGGCTTTATGTATCTATTCTGCACTCAAAAATGCACCTGTCATTTTCTGTTTTGCCTTCTACTTAAAATGTGCTGTCCTCAAGTTCCTCTCCCTCTTAGAAATATAGATTCGGTCAGTTAGTCAGATTTGTTAGTTTTAGGTTAACTGTGTCAATGTCAAATCTCTTGTGAAAAGGTATTTTTACAGATGCTATAATTCTTAAATGCCCAAATTGTGTTCAGCTTGCTAAGCACATATTCCACTGCAATCTTGAGAGATTCAGAAGCAACTTACAGGGGTTTAAGTACAGTAAATTATTCTCGAATGCCCCAAGTCAGAAGTTGCTAAATGCAGTATTCTCCACTACTGATTGAGTTAGTGTCTGAAATAGATCCCTGTCTTCTGTTTCTCTTTGACATTAAGCAAACATTAAAACACAACTCAAGTACTTAATGCTCCACGTTAGTGACTTTTGCGATGGTGTGACTGAAGACAGGGCTTTTTTGAGTGGCAGTCACTGTTCTGCTGGACTGGCTAAAAGAAAAGTGGGTGAGATCCAGCAGGTCGCAGTGATCCAGAGCACCAGCGCGGCAGCCTGTCCGAATGTGGGGCCCACCTTCTCTGCCCTGATGTGCTTTTGGACTCTGCTTTGGCCCCTTCCCTGAGCTGAGACCACCTGTGCAACCTGGTGTCAGGCCAGCTCCTCAGCCGGCCTGGGACGAAGCCACCAATTCTGTCCCCAGGGAGTGGGTCTTCTCAGAGAGACCTGTGATCACTTTTCACGTTTTCTTTTTCCTCTGAAATCAAAAAGAAACAGCCCTGGCTCCAGGGACTAGAGCAAGTCCGTGTCCCCAGGCACTCGCCCCATGTCATTCTCCCTCCTGCCGAGGCCGCCTCGACCCGGGCGCTCTGCGGGACAGTCCCCGTGTGCGACAGCTCGGGGGTGTCACTCTCCGGCCCTGCCCTGAGCCACATCTCTCCCGGGAGATGCGCCCTCGGGTGATCTCGGAAAGGCCCAGGCTCATCCCCCTCGAGGGACACGCTTCTTCCAGCAGAGAGGCACAGCACCGCCACGCCGGAGCGCTGCCGCCGCCACACCTCACAGCCTCCTCCCCTCACAGCGGCCCGCCCGCGCCCCCCGCCACCGCGCCTGCGCGCAGCGGCCCGCCCGCGCCAACCGCCGGCCCGCGGGCGGGAACCCGGAAGTGGGCAGCGCCGGCGGCGGGCTGGCGGGTAGCGGGGGCTCCGCCGGGCGGCCGCAGCCGGCACCCCGCGGCGGGGGCAGCGGCGGCTGGCATGGTGCTGGCGGCAGCCCGCCGCGCCCGCGTTGCACGGAGGAAGCCCGAGCGGAGCCGCGATGGAGATGCTGCTGCCACCCGTGTGAGTGCGGCGCCCGTGGGGCGGGCGGGCTCCCGGAGACCACCGGGACGGCGGAGCGCTGTGTCGGGCCGTGGGCTGGGGGCGTGGGGCCGGGCCAGGCCCAGCCGCGTAACAGCGACCTGAGCGGCCGCGGCGCTCCGCAGCCCACCGGGCCCCTGGCGCGGCCGGGCCCCTCGGCACCGGGAGGGAGGGAGGGAGGGAGCGGTGCCTGCGGGCAGCCCCGGGGCGGCGGGGGGGCCGCGGGCCCGGCGGAAGGGTCGTGCCGGCAAGCCGGTGGCGGAGCCGGTGCCTGGTGCCCGTGGAGCCGGGGCTGCGCAGGGCCGGCGCGGCTGCCGGTGGTTGAGGGGCCCCGCCGGCCGCTGCCGTGCCCGTGTCGGCGGGTCGCGGGGTGCTGGGGCGGGCATCGGTCTCGCCGGGCCGTGGGGGGAACGGAGCGACGCTGCCGGCACCACCGGCCCCCCACCGCCTTCCCTGCACCTTCCAGCATGCGGGGACCGCCGCGTTTTCTTTTTCCCTTTTTTTTTTTTTTTTTCTTCGCCCTCCTCCCCCTCACTCCTTCTGCTTCCTCCATATGTGGTCCCAAATTACTCCCAGTTTGACTCAGCAGTCATGCTCATCACACTCTCGGGTTTCTGGTTCTGTAGTTAAGGATCTTTTTTAGTAGCGGTGTGCTAGGCAAGCCACGTATTTCCAGCAGCCCTTCGCTTAGGTTCATCCAGGATTTTATCTGCTCCAGCACAGCGTAGCTGCGTCCCACGCCATCAGGTGGTTGTGTTTTCGGGTAGGTGGTGGGGGAGCCCCTTGAGGACGAACTAAAGGGAACCAGTTCCAGACAGCTTTGGCCCCACTGGTGGAGCGGTAAGAGGGACTCCAGTAATTTCAAGCAGACTAGCAGTTCTCAAAACAGAAGACATATGACTGACAGTTTTGTAGGCTTCGTTACCTTAAAACAAAGTCATCCTTTGTGACAGACTAATGAAACTTCACCAAATTAGTTTACGCTTCACAGGAACTCCTCTATCTCTGCAGGCTGTTTGACAGCTCTTTGCAGGCGTCTCTGACCACTGTTTTTTTTCTTGCATGTCTGGATGAGGTGTATCTATAGTCTGTATATGTGTGCAGATATGTACAAATCAGTATGTGATACGTTGCTTTGGGATGTAAAAAGGTGCCATAGAAGAAGTGTTCTTATCTTGGACTTGATAAGTCAGTGGTGTAATTAAAAGCTGGGTCTCTTCCTACCAGTTAGTCTTTGATGTTTAGAACGTTGCCTGAAGTCACTGATTTCTGTGTAGTTTTTTTGAATGCTGATCACTAGATATGTCACATCATTTAGAAGCATGATATTCAGTGTAAAGGAGTTTGCCGGATAGGATGTCTTCTTTTTGCCTCCATGTATGTGGAGTCACGTGTATGTGTGCTATAACATGTCGTGATTTTTTGTCTTATTGATGCTTTTACTTGGTCCCTTTCAGTAATGAGTTATATTGTTTTCAAAAATGATCAGGAAACTTAATTCATAGCAGTTTCACGGTACAATGTACTAAGTTGGTAGTAGTTTCAGTTCTGTAGATGGACCTTACTTTGTTAGCTAGTGTTTTACAGAAACTTTTTCTGTTCTTTTGTTGCTTGATGCGGTTTTGTGCTCTTTGCTCCAAAATTTGGTGGCTGGTTTTGGAATAATGAAAAGTAGAGCCAACTACATTGCTTTGCATGTACTCGTAGTGCATAGAATATGGAATTCTAGGTTAAAATCTTAAATCATCATTTAATTTTTCTTATAAGCTTCTTTAGACATGCCCAAGTAAAAAGTTTTAGGTATGGTAGAAGAGAGGCTGGAATTATGGGAGTCAATGGTTGTTCTTACCTAAAGCAAGTAAGATTGAGTTTTAATTTGCAGTCAGATCTCTGATGTACCGTGGCCAGTTGCCCCACTGAGTGACTACAGGGACTTTGCTTATTTCCAGTTCAGAGGTTCAGGTATGTGGTTACAGTAGTGTAGGTGAAAGCTTCACTGATGCTAAGCAGTTTCTAAGTGCTACAACAATGTAATTTGTCTTGTAAGAATACCATTGTGATTGTAAACACGAAACTTACTGGCTTGTCCTGAAAAACCCACTTGCTGTTTGGGCAGTCCTGGTAACTGAGGGGTGTACATAATCATTTTTCTACAGAAGTTGGTGTCTGTAGAACTTGGCTATTTCTTAGAGAAAGAGATAATTGTAGATAGAGCTAATGATTTTTCACACTGCCTAGTTTTTCTATGTGGGCTTTTAAGAATAAGAAAAATGAAGAGGTTGGTTGCTTTTGCTTTTCAAAACATTGATTGGTTTACAAAACTACCCAGTTTTTATCATACTTGCGTATGTCTCATGGTGCTGCTAGGGAAAGCCTGGACAACTATAGTAGTCATCACGTGGTTTTCCTGTCAGAGATGAACTGTGAGCTGCGTCAACCGGTAAGGGAGGTCTGGTCGAAGGATAGAGTGTCTCTTGTCTAGTATGTGGCAAAGGCATTGAGAGACAGGGATGGCAGACGCTGCATTCTGCCATCAATCTGTACAGGCACAAGGCAAAAAGTTCCCGAACATCTGCTTCTCCCCTCAGTTCAGGGCTTATAGGAAATATCCTATGGCATCATCTTCGTGTTTTCCTTATGGAGATTATTGTTAGCCCTGAATACCTCTGCCAGCCTCTGTAATGTCGGTCACCAACTTATTGCTTCCTTGGGAATTCTACCTACTCCTCCATGCTCTTGGTAATAGGGAAAGTAAAATTGCTTGGGTTAAAAAATAAGTTAAATTGCAAATCTCTTCCTCTCCAAGATGAAAGCAGAGAAAATAAGTGACAGAACTGGACATCAGACAGAAGTACTAAATCTCTCCTTTTTTCTCTTTCTTTCTAGATGTACCAAACTTTGCCATCAGAAGCCCTTGGATCTGAAAGATGATAACACTGAAATTCACTGTCCTGTTACAGTAAATCCATGGCACATGAAGAAAGCTTTTAAAGTTATGAATGAATTAAGAAGGTATTACTTAAAACATCTGCCTGGAGTTCATACTTTTCATTTGCATTTATTAAGTTAATAATAATAGTTTATTTATTAAGAACATGCAGTTCGAGAAGTGTAGCTGATAAGGATTAAATATACAATGAAGTGATAGCTGAGTGATAGTCATGTGATGATAGCTGTAATGTGTGCCGTATGCTCTTGCCCCTCATAAGTTAATGAAAACTAGGTTTGTGATACTTGAAAAATACTTAGAGGTTGTATTTATGGAATTACAGCTAGCGATCCTATCTTGTATGTAGCTGGTCCTGGATAGATGAAAAGTGACTCTAGTTGAGCCTAAGGCTCTTTGTGTGCTGGTTGTTGATTTTTGTGGTAGGCTGTGAACTGGAAAAATGTTAAAATTGTCTAGTGTGGAGACATAGGTCACAGTCCAACAAACGTAAACCAACTGACAGTACACTTTCTTTTCTTAGTTATCTTTTGCTTGCCTCCTGGGAGAAATTGATGGACTCTCAAATCAGATGTTGAAAGTAACTTTTCTCGGTAATGTTTTGTAAGACCTTGGGTGATACTACCATCAATTTCTGCAAAACTGGGAGACTGGTGCTGGTGCTGTTCTTAGCACCCGGATTGATTTATTTTCTACATATGAGTAGGTGAGATGGTGTTGAAAAGTGTGACAGCTGGTAATTAGGGCTCACAACTGAGATCTGGTAATTAGGGCTCACAACTATAACTGACAGTAATTCAGCTTTATAACTAAGAGTAACAGTGGAGAAATTAAATAAATAAAACACTTCTCTAGCATAGGTAATACCAGAGGGTGTGAAAATCCTGTAGTCCTTTGTTGTTTCCTGTATAAGATTAAAAACTGGAGAAGCTTCACCTGAAAAACAGACAGCAAGTGATACCCTGTTTGAGTATGCATTTGCCTTTGATCTTCGCTGTTCCGTATGGGTAAATCTTTAATATTAGGGTAGATAGTGTGATCAGATCAGTGTATTTATCTGGCTATGACAGTTTGTACTGTACTGGAAGATTGGAGAAAATCATATGCTGACTATAAATTACTTAAATCCAGCTCAAAAACTCTCATATTCTGAGGCTAGTGGTAAGATAAGAGCAGAGACTATTCTTCTAGTTACCCTATGCTGGAAGGAGTTATACTTGTTGCTTCACCTGTTTTAACACCCTTAGCTTTTTCAAGTATCTCAGTAACCAGATTCAGTGTCTGGAGGAGCGTAACAGAGCCTGCCTAGAACTAGTAGCCGTGACTTCCTAAGGATGAGCAAGAGTTTAGAGGAAGAAACAGTTTCCCAGAATGAGTCTTACAACAGTTTCGGAAGTCAGAGACCTTACCTGCTTTTTGTTGTGAGTAAAAGATAACGTGGTCTTCCAGCAGAGTGCATTGTTAAAGGCCATGGATTATTTTCAGAATATACTTTAGTTTCCATGGTTACTTAAACTCAAATTGCTGTAGAAGCAATTTGAGCAATTTTGTCTTACATGTATGAATAGTTAAAAGTTGGAACAAGAACAGTGCCATGCAAACCTTAACTCTGGTTTGTATTAAATAAGGTAGTTGATGCAGCAATGTTAACTTTTTAAGATGACTACAGCTTTTGAAATGGTAAGTGCTAATTATATAATATTATAAACATTAATATTTACATTTATTTGTTTGAAATAATAAATGGAAATATTTTAGAAATGTTTCAGACTTTGTTACTCTAAATTAAGGCCTAATATTAATCAAGCAGGTAATATTTTCAGTTTTATTGACTAGATTTTTAAAGTGGTTTCTGTCTCAGTTATTTTGATTAGTGTAGCACAAGAAAGTATTTGCCAGAGGTATACTCTCCAGAAAGTGGATAACTAGTGAAGAAATCATCTGCTCAAGCATCAAAAATATGTTTGGTTTGGAATGCTTAAGTCTGAGTCTATATTAGATTTTTGGCTGCTGTCAAGTTGCTGTTGTGGCTTATAAGAGGGTTTTTCTGTGCCTTCAAATTTTGACAGATTTGAGTAATTTTGTCCTTGGTAGTTTTTGTCATTTCATTACTCACCATCACCTCAACACTGAGTCAGAGAGATTATTAGTATAGCTAATTAGTTCTTGACATATGAAGACATTACCCTCTGATGCCTGTCTTTGCTCTTCATTATAATTTGCTTTTATCACAATGGAATTTGACCTTACCTGTATTTCTTAAAATTCTAATTTTATAAACAAGACTTTATCAAAGTCTTTTGAAGATGTGGGTAGTGACCTTTCTCTATATAAACAAGTAAAGAATAACCTGCAAATTGTTAAACAGGTACTGTTCTTAAATATATACTTTTATGCCCCCCCATTTCTCATTTTCTCGTTTCCTCTGCCAAGATGATGTACCCCCCACAGCTCTGTTCATTCAGTCGCTCTATACAAGCGAATTGGTACAATATTGCTTCAGAACACAAGCTTTTCTAAAATAAATTGGTGTGCCCTCGTAAAATGAAGGTTCTGAGTTGCTGTGGAAGCCACACGATGCTTGCAGCAGAGAACATGATTAAGTTTACAAGCTTGTTTCTTTATTTAGTAGTTTGTTTAGCATGTCAGCTTTGTAGTAATGCGGGGCGTATTCATTCACCTATTGCAGTTCCAGACTAGGGATGTATCCGGACTGCTTCTAAGTTACTGTGTCTATATATGCACATTGTCGTTAATTAGCTGGAGTTTTGCATTGATGTAATTCTGTTGCTTCTGGCTTCACTAGTATCTTTGGTATTTATGTGCAGCTAAGTATAAAACCTTTTGTTCCTGTTGTCAGGATAAGTGCAAGTGTCTGAAAAAGCTGTGTGTCTGACCTCTTATTTGCAGCTTTCTGTTTTTAATTTTTGTGTAATGAATGTAATGGTTGTTCTCAAGCTCTTCTGAATTCTATGTTTCATCTGCGTGTGGTCATTACCGTATACTTTTTTTTTATAATAACCATATTGCAGGTTAAACTTATGAGATTTAGATAGTTGCTGTACGTATTAAGAGTTAAAAGGGGGAAAATATTCTAAGGCCAGGATTGCAATATGGCCCCAAAGGTTAGTTGTGGCCACCAAAATTTCTGATGTGTGGCTTCCACAAGGCCTTATTACTTGAGGCTTTGCTCAAATAAATTGGATGATTGTAGAGGCTGAGAAATAATGATTTCTTGAGATACAGGTGAGTATCTGGGCAGTTTGAGAACTCAGGCTCCCTTTCAGACCAAAACGCAACTGCTCACCCTGGTCATTGCTACAGCTCTGCGTGGTAGTTGCAAACTGTCAGAAGGTCTGCACTCTAACTGCAGTATATATTCAGGAAAGGTGAAAATTTTTGCAAGAGTACTGATAATAGAGGTCACTGGGTTGACATACAGCTCTAGCCCTGTCCCTAAGGAATGTGTTCTGTTAAATTGTACTCTTTCACCTCTTCCCTTTGTTGCCCTGACTGAGTTTGGTGGCTGTATGCTACTTCTACAGGGACAGTGCTAGCCCGAGAGGGAAAGAAAAGGCACCTGTGACTATGGCTATTTAGATGCTGGGAACCTGCAATGTTCTGGTGTTGTGTTTCCCTTCCCTCCCCCTTCCTCTTCCCATCTAGAAAAGAGTACGTGGTGTGGTGGGTTGAACTGGAATAGCTGTAAACTGCACTGGAAGCACCTGTATTAGGAATGATTATAAATTATATATTATTTTATTGCGACAGAAGAGGGAGGAAATATGTATTACTGTTGCAGAGGACAAGAATGCAAATGGATGTAATGAAGATAAAAAGTCAGGCAAGATAAGAAGTTAGCCATTATAAATTCTAAACTGGTCAGAGTGGAAAAATAATTGCTGTTGTGTGTATAGGCTGTGTATGAGAAATGCTTGGAAAACAGTAAATATAGAGATGATTGAGTAGTGGTTTTGAACAATTAAGTAGGCATGAGCTTGCAGTGTAATGTAACAGGCATCACAACTGAAGTCTGGATTTTTTGTTATTTTTAAAGTCTTATTTCTTACCTCAGTTTTTTAGTGTTTGTATCTATCAAACTTTTTTTTTCTATTACAGTTTTTCAAAGAGGCCTAGACTTCTAGTGCGAAGGTTTATTAATTGGACTGATAAAAATTTTGGCTGTTCAATGCGGAGAACTTCTGTACAAGAAATCACAATTCAGTTGTTTGATTTTTAGAAAGTTCTGTGTACCCAAGCACCATCTGTAATCCAACTGAGTAGTAGCTGTGTGGTCGTGTAACACATCTGAAAACAATTGTTTGCTTGCCTCTTTTGAGGGCGTGGGGGAAGAAATTGTGTGTGATATGATATGCTTTTCTGTTGTAGTTCACTTATGTGAAATTGCCTTCTCTGATATTTCTAAATAGTCAAAACTTGCTGTGTGATGTGACGATAGTAGCTGAAGACATGGAAATTGCAGCGCATAGAGTTGTGCTAGCCGCCTGCAGCCCCTACTTCCATGCCATGTTTACAGGTACCAAATGTTTCAATGCTTACTATGTTATAATCCAGTCTGGCTGTTGAAAGCACAAAATTAAATGACTTTTGCTTTGTAGGATCTTATTTAATTTTTAGGTAAGCTAATGGGAACATTTGGGTTTCTTAATGATTTTTTTTTTTTTGCAGTCTAAGGAAATACTGACAACTTATTCTTTGTTAGCATGATGAATGCTGTAAAAAGTCTCCTTCATTTAAACAAATTTATTTATTAAGTAAGCCAGGAATTGTAGAACTGTTATACCCCTTAAGGCTCTAGTAATCTCACTTGTCCAAATGAAGGTTAAAACAACTTTCATATGAATTTTGGAGTAAATTGTGGCCTTTAATAACTACTGGCTGCTACGTTCTTCAGACCCCAAGTACTCTAGGCTGTTAATAAATATGGAAGCTTTCTGTGGTTTGGCAGCCTATAGCTGGAGAGCATGCTTTGGCATTCTTAGGGTATTTCTCTGTGGCAGATGTTCTCTGCATCACTGCCACAACTTTTCTGTGCAGGCTTGATTCTACCTTTGCTCGCTCCGTGCTGGCCAAGTTACTGCTTTGCTGGTGCAACAGGCATGCTGAGTGCTTGTGAGGCTAAGATAGGTTCAGGTTCACAGGAGCCTCCAGCTGAATTCCTGTGCTGTGGGTTTAATTCCATAATGGTTATAAATCACATTGAAATAATGTGGAATTCAGTGTCAAAGTGAGAATGCTACTAAATGCATGTTAAAATCAATTTCTGAAGTTTTGTCTGTTCCTTCTCAAATCTTGTGCCAGTTGGGTAGTTAATGTTGACTGTCTGAATTTAAAAGAATTCTCGGCATCGTATTGCTTCTCACCAGCAGCTCAGGTGGAGACAGAAATGTGACTCTTGGCCTGCCAATGTACGAACAAATCAGAGCTTCAACTTTAATTGTATGCAACTGGTCGATTGATGACATTTGAAATGCTGTTGTCTCCTGGGAAAACAGCTGATTATTCTTGATTTTTTGTGCAAATATTTTGATACAACCAAAGCTGGAAGAAGAGTCAATGCTTTAAACTTGTGTGTAAAATTAAATATCTATTTCTCTAGTAGTGTGTCAAGCTTTCATTGGTGGTTGAGACAAAACATTCCAGGTGACTTGGCACATTCTTAATTTTTGCTCTTTTCTTTAAAGTTAGAATCAGACCAGCTGCTTCTACAGTTCCTTTTCATCGCCTTAGTAACAGAGGGACACAAGCCTCTTACATTAGTTCTACATTAAAGAATAACTGCTGTTGACTGTCACATTGAAAATATTCTTTAATCAGACTATAAGTTTTATATCATGCTTTTGGTGGCATGCAAGACGTTTCTGCTTGCCTTGGCTGCCCTTTCTGTGGAGAAGTTTGTGGCCTGTTAGGAGTGTCAGTGCAGCAGTGTCTGTGGCTGGTCTCCAGAGGGAATCAATGAAGTCTTGGTCCTTTCCTTGCTTCAGTCCTGTTTAAATTTTTTTTTGTTTAGATTTTAAAATGTGGGTCGTCTTTGACTGCCGGTAGTGCGGGAGTTGGGAATGCTCACCTGGATAATGTGTGGGAAGCATTTAAACCATACGTCTGTGGTGATGTTTTTGTAGTCCAGGAACCAAATTGGTGGGAATAGAATTCAGCTGTGGCTGATTTATCATCAGATTTTATGCTACTATTGTAGGCTGCTTTCAGCAGGGTCCAGCTGGGGTGTTGGTGCATTTCAACCATTCCCCACAGGAAAAAATCCTGAAGTTCATGATAATTGTTATCACCATAATCCCTGCAACTCGCACTTCTCAGCGGTATTTGTGTTTTCATCCAATAATCTGCAAGTTCAATAAGCAAGTTAGATCTCTTAACTAGCTACAACCAAGTGGAAAAGTATCTTCTTCCATCCAGAATAGAACAGTGACTGAAAAGACAGGAAAAAATTCACTCTTTTATTAGAAGTTAGCAGCTTATATTTGGACACGTGATTACAGGTTGCTTCTATCTTTCTCTGAGTCGTTAGGTGCTGACTGCTATGCAGGATGGGGTATGGCACTAGCTGAGATCAAACCCTCTGCCTTGGCTTTTTTCTGTTTCCACCTGCTGCAGTGGTAGAAGTAGCTCTGCTAAATGCCGAGAAAGAAAAAGTTACTGCCTTTTAAAGTTAGTAACAATTATAAGTAGAGGGAAAAGAAAGATTAAACACCGGGGGCTATGTTACCAGGAATCATTCTTCCTTCTGATTACAGTGAAAATTTTCAGAAATGTTGTGATCTGAATTAAATATGCTTAAGTGACTAGAGGAAGGGATAAGAGAACATCAGTGAAGGAACACTTCAGTGGCCCTAGGGCCTAACCTGGGACAAGGGTGACCTGAGTTTAATTTTCTCTTCTGCCAAGGCAGTTATCCTTAGGGAATTAGCTGCTTTCTTTGCTTCCAAACTCCACTTGTAAAATTCTGTTTAAGAAAAAAAAAAAAAGAAAGAAAAAAGAAAAGCCTTCCTTACATTGTGAGGAATGTATAAGCTTTTTAGATAGCCTTTTAGTAACTTCAGCTCATCTAGTGCTCTGCTGCTCTTGCTTGGGAGCTTGGATCAGCTCAGTGCTTTCCTTTCTGTTAGCAATGTGCTTTGCTGTTACTAACATCTCTGTGGAGGTATGGTAGTGCAACTTCCCAGTCATGAACCGAGTTCTTCAGCAGGCTGAAGTCTAGACTGAGACTGCCTAGTGAGTATTTCAAACAAGTCTGGCTCATAGGAGGCCTGATCTCGAATCACAATAAGACTCCATGTCCATCCTTTTGGTTTTGGGGTTTTTTTTTGGTATATTCTAGGCTCTGTTGTTAAACAGAGAAGGTGCCTATCCATGCTTCTAGAAGCCTTGACACAAAATCTGAAAGCAAACCTAATGTGCTTGCAGAATATCAAACTCTGCTCTCCCACACACATGATTTTCCCCGAAGACCACCTCCACAGCAGCTTGCATAATAAATAACTTGCAGTGTGCATGCTCTGAAGATCAATAGGTTTAATCTGTGTCAAACTGGAAGTAGAAACTTGGTGTACAGGACCCTGCAGAGACATGCTGCAATCATCTTTCAAAGGTGTAGGGATGTATTTCAGAAGAGCAGGTGGAAAAAGGAAGTTCTGTGGAGTCTGGATTTTGGTAGTTCTGGTGTAGTCCATTATCATTGCTTTCAGGAATGCTAGCAACCTGTGCTGCCATTGAGTAGTAATACATTACTGTAGATGGTCTTTTGCACTTCCTACCACTTAAAGGATTGATTTAAAATGCTATTCCTTACCCTTCAGCTCAAAAAAAAGGCATGAATAACAATAAATTTCTCAGTGATTATCCCTTTGCCAAATGCGCTGGATAAAATGCGTTGTTCAGGATCAATCCTGGAGACCACAGGGTAACAAACCATCAAAATGCATATGTGCTTCATAAGTAAGTATCATCAATGATAAGCAGCTTCTGATTCACTTTCTCATCCTGTCTGCTTCTGTTGTAGTATACAATTAAATTTGTTACCTCATCAATACCCTTATCTCTAGATGCCTAGTGGAAAGAAATAAGAATGTATCCCATATAGAAGAATAAGAAATAGATGTGTCCAGAGACTGGGATGTACTCTTTCAAAGTCAAAGCTGATATATCTGCCAACATAACTGGTATAGTTCATGTTTTGCTTCCCAGTGCAAGTCAATGCAAAAAGGGTTAAAGGTCTGAGATGACCAGGTGTGTGGCTGGTACTCTTGGAGAAGTTTATAATCATTATTTTAAACTAGATCTTTGGGCAGTTATTTCAGATGTAAACAAAATGTTGTGTTTTGAGAATCGTATTTTAGAAGGCAGAAGCTATTTTGCAGGCCTTTCTGTGAAGATCAGTTGTGGCATATGGCCAATATGTCATCCTCCATAAAATGAGATTGAAGAAGTTTTCTGGTTTACCATTTTGTCTTAGCTTGAATTTTGACTGTTAGATCTGTAACAGAGGTGAAATTGCTGACGTAATAATAAGCAGGCAAAGAAATATGTATGTTAATTCTTCAGTGGGGATATAATTTTTCTTTTTTAAATAAAATGACTTCAGACTGCATTTGGAATGTTCCTTTGATTAAGAAGCTAATAAAACTGGAGTATTTTAATAGCTTGCTTTGCCAGCAAAATGTTTTTGTATGCATTTGAAAAGTCTTATTTGGGTCTGATAACAACATTTTCCTGATACTGTATGCTGGAGAAAATAGGTCACCTACAGTAAAAGTATTAACCCAGGTAGCATTTGCATGATGTTAGCAACAAAGTCTTCCTTTTTCATTAGAGGGAGGAAGGAAAGAAATTGAATTATTATTTTTATTATTAAAGTTGTTTTACTGTCACAGCTGATCATACACAAAATTCTGCTGCTGGCAGAACAGTTACTATTTAACTTTTACATCTAATTTACTTGACTAATAAACTGTATTTGTAGGTGAGATGAGTGAAAGCCGAGCAAAGAGAGTTCGAATAAAGGAAGTTGATGGCTGGACTCTGAGGATGCTTATTGATTATATTTACACTGCTGAAATTCAAGTTACAGAAGAAAACGTGCAGGTAAGAGTCAGAATATTTTCTGCGACAAAAGAGATGTAATGTGCAGAGTCACTTATTTTGTCAGTGTGGTTCAACTCTGACATGGGAAATCTCATCTGCAAACTGGAATTTTTTCAGACCGTGTGTTTACAGAGCGTGTAGTCGTGCTGTTTAAATTCTGGGTCAAATTCAGAGACTATTGAAATAAATGAAGAAGCAGTGGACTTTAATGGGCTTTGCAACCAAACCTTATGTAATAAAATAAAATAGCTGGTCTACTCTGCCTAAAATTGATGCTGTCAGCCACCTCTGTACCACCCCCTCTCTGATACTTTAGTGCAATTTACATAAACAAAGTAGATTTGCTTCTAAATGTGAAACCATGTTCTCCAGTTAAGCTGTTCTGTTTGGTTTAATGTGTTTTCTTTCTGCTAGTCTGCAGAATAAATTACTTTCTCCTGCTCAGTCTCTGTACCTTGCTAGTGGCCAGTTGTGCAGAAATTTTTAGCTGCTGCTGCTTTTTTTAAAAATCAGCCAATATCTAGCATGAATGTTTTGCCCATCCCACGCAGAGCTAATCAGTTTCTCTAATCAGCTGCACCTTAAGCTGAAACTTCAGTGTCCTGGGTTAAGCTGAGACAGAGTTAACTTTCTTCATAATAGCTAGCAAGAGGCTGTGTTTTGGATTTGGGCTCAGAAGAAAGCTGATAAGAGGTGGTGTTTGCGCCACTGCCAATGTCAGCAGACTGCAGGGGCTGGGAGGGCCCACGGCCCCGGTTGCTAGCCCAGGATTTGATCTTAGGTTCAGGACTGGGACCCAAAGTGGCCAATAATCTATTCCATAACATACACGTCATGCCCAGTATATAGGTGAGGACCCTCCGGAAGATCGGCCCTTTTGGTTCCGGATCTCTTTTGCTCCGGGTCATCTCGTTCCAGGTGGCTGCTCTCCCAAGGCCTTTCACCCCCACCCTGGTCAGCTCTCAGTCTGGGACGCTTGGACTGTTCTCTCCGTTCCGTGAGTGCGGTTTCGGGACTCTCCCTGCTCTGGGATCGTTAGCCGGGAACAGGCTGAGCCTTGGTCATCGGGTGGGGGTCAGTGTCACTGTGTATCACTCATTTGTATATTTGTATATAGGATTATTTTGAATATTATTGTAGTTTAGTTATGAAATTGTCTTTATCTCGACCCATGAGTCCTTTTTTCCCTTTACCCCTTCATTTCTCTCCCCTGTCCTTGGATGGGGGGGGGAATTGCGTGAGCGGGTGTGTGTGGTTTGGCCCCCAGCCAAGGGCAAACCCATCACATATATAGCTTCCTGCCCTTAATGTTTTCTAACCCCAAATCCTAAAGATGGACAGAGTAGATTTTCCTTCCACTGTCTTTTGAGATCTGGTGTAGATATTTGGTAAGTTAAAACTAGTTGCATAACAGGTGATATATTTAATTCTCTTGTTTTTCTTCTTGCTCCTATTCCCTGGTTTCTGCTCTTTCCCAGTGCTAGATTACTAGCAGCTATTTTGCTGCTTTTACAGGCGACAAAACCATATTGCTGTATTTGGCATTGAAAACTTCTGTTGCAATTGTGTATTCTGAAATTAATTGCTTTTATTGGGCATTAGGCTGAAATTAATAGCTTTTTATTGGCTGCTGAGTCCTATAGGGTCACTGCTGTTTTTAGCTATGCTTGATTAAAGGCCTAGAAATAAGACATATTACCAACTTGAAATGAAATATCCTACTACTAAACCTTCCCTTCTGTATCTCAGGTCATACTATAAATCTTTATTCTGCAAGATTAATTTCTTGTCACCTACTTCTAAGGGAATTGTTTACTTCTGGTCTGATGATGGGTGTACATAGTGAAAAAAACTGCCTGAAATTATGTCGTATCTTGCTAATCTGGTGGTTGCACAAATCTCTTTTATCATTGTGGAAGACCTTGGGCAAAATCCAGATGTGTCATAGATTCCCTAATAGACTTCTTGCTTGATCATACTTTTCGTCCTTAAAGCAGAATGTCTTGTTGACACACCTTAATGACTTTAATCTTGTACTTTTGGTGCATAATGTCAGACTGGATTTAACAGGCAGCACACACTGTGTTTTGGCTGTAGGTGCTGCTTAGGAGGATGCATTTTATCCCATCATTGGCAATGCTGACTCTGTGTTTATGGGGAGGAAAAGTTGGTGTTAGGTTTCTTCCTCATACAGGACTCATTAAAGGCCAGAAATCTCCAGGTTTAAAGCTCCCGAGTCTGATAGGGCTTTACTTCTCCAAAGAGCCAGATTATCTGACTGAAGATATAGCTGATGATGTTGGGGATGGATATGTAAATAATGTGGCCTGGTGAGTGATATTGCAAGTTTGAGATTACTTGAGTACTGAGAAGACAGTCAGGCTTTTAAGTGGATTTTAATTTATTGCAATATAGTTGTGCTTTAGTGTTGACACTGAATATACTTGTAATATGACTGGTAATGAATATAAAGCTTTTCTTTGTCACTTTCATCCTTTTTGCATTATTACTACTAGATATGTAGTGTTTATTTGCATTACAGCAGAACCAAACACTACGGATTAAAACAAATACATTGATGTAAGTCCTTTTCCTTAAGTTTGAAAGCCAAGGTGGGAAAATTGTTACTGTGAATTTCTGGAAACGCAGAAACTGAGTGCAGACTGTCAGGCCTTAGTTAAAGCTGTATTCTCTCTATAAATGTGTTGCATGCTCTTGAGATTAGTTCTGGTTCTCAACTTCTTGTCTATATGCCAGGAATAAGTAGTGCTAGAAGATATTGTGAAATTTTGGTAATGGTTAAGACTTTGTCTTGTAGGAATACAGAATCATGAAGACCCTAGATCCAGTATAATACTGTCTCAACCTTTTTTTAATATTTGGGCTAATGTGCTAAACTGGAGCTTCAGCTTCTAGGTAGCTGGTTATGATTCTTATTCGGATATCCTTCATGGGATTTCAAGTGTGTTATTCCGTCTCTTCAGGTTATACATAGCAAGAATATGTATTGAATTAATTTCTAGTATGTGTTCTGGTGTTTGAAAAGGGTGTGCGTGCTTTATGTTTAACGTAGGATTGCTAAACACTCTCTGGTATTAAAATAGCTACATTGTGTATTTATGAAAACTTAATTATCAATGAATATTTCATGCTGTAGCCAAGCTCACTGGTCTTTCTCAAGGGGCAGGTTAGTTACGAGCTTCTTTCATTAGTAGCTTACTTATCTAGGTGTGGACAGGAGATTGCTTCTTTACAGTGCATTTGGAACTTCTGAGTAAGAGCCGTTCATTTCTGCTCCTCACTGCAGTGTTCTCACTTGTATGTTTTTGGGGGGGAGGATGAGTAGAAAAGTCAGGTGTAATCAATGATTGGAGAGAAAAATCACCTTCATTTGGTGCATGAACTGTCAGCATGGAAGGCCCTCAGCACTGGTTGTTTTCACTACATTAGTTAAATACAAAAGAACATTTGTTCTTTTCTTCGGTTCTTGGTTTAATAGGTTCTCCCCCAGCCCCCAACAGTATGACAGCTGGTACATGAATGTGTACATTCTTGGTTTTCTTCTAGTATTTGTCGTTTATTTAGAATGAGCTATTTTATCATTCATCTCTAGTGACATTCGCTTCACTTAAAGCTATACCACTGTTTCTGATGTATTTACATATTATGTCACGTTTTCCTGTGTTCTCATCTCTCTTCCTTTTTCTTTTCTTTTTAGAAATGAAATTAAATGTCAGACTTAATGCAGTATCACTTTTTTCATGTTTTAAGAAGGGCACGTCAAAGTTAATGTTTTCAGAAGGCAAATCAACTTTCTTGCTTATAAATTTTTTTCAATTTCCACATGGGTATTAATTACACATGGTGCACGATGTGGGAGAGTTAGTTACTATAAGAAGCTCATGCATGAGTAATGCTCCCACATTGTGTGTGCATTTCAGCGTGTATTTAGTCAGCCTGATACGTAGGGCCTCTACTGAGCACAGATATATCAGAGAGGAAATTCCTGCAGTTGTCTTCGGACTGTGGATTTGCTCTAGGCTTTAGGGGTCAGCCTGTTACAGGGAGAATGGGATATGATTGTGGTAAGCATGGGATAAAGTTGGTTGTGTTCTTTTCCAATGCACCGCCTCAGTTCTCTGTTCCTGTAGTTGTGCTGATTTTGCTGGACTGCTTTATAAACCAGATCCCTGAACTTGCATAAAAAAAACGACACAGCACTCCCTCCCCCCCGACTCCTACTGGCTTTTTTTTTTTTTTTGAGTTGTTCTCAGCTTGGATCACTTCAAGGATCTGGTTTATCGCATGACCCTGCCGGCTGTTGTGCTCACACGGTACTTGGGGTTAGTGTATTGAAGTGTGGGAACATATGCCTGTGTTGGGAGGGGACATTTCCCTGGTGCTTGGGGCAAGCATTACACAGAGCTTTGCTTTGTACCTACCGATAAACATACCGTCTTGCTTTTGAGCAAGAGGTTTCCATGAGAGATAGCAGAATAGAAAATCGCAAATAATGGTATTTTTACAAAGCTCTGTCCTGGCATGTTTTACCCTTTTAAAGACTTTTGTTAGGTACAACTAACACAAAGTCCAAGATCCTGAATGGAATCCTTTTTAATAAATATAATCATTACGTTGATTTTCTGAAATTATTCAAGAGCAAGGTTTGCGTAGTAATAAGCATGTTATATAGACGTGAACACACAATATGGGTACATCTTTCCTTTGTGACTTTTACTGTTCCTGCACAGATTCCCATCTAAAGTATAACAGACATGCTTCTGTTTGTGTGGTGTCATGGGGCATGGGCGTACGAGTTAACAGCGCACTTGACTTGAAGTGCTGTCAAAATGGGCTGAAAAAGTAGCTAATTTCCCCAAGAAATCCTCAGAAAAGAAGATCCTCATGTTGTCCAAACTTTCTATTAAGGCAGTCATTCAACAGTACAATGTTTAGTAACGTGGTCTTTCAGTATTCATGCTGTACCTCATCACCTACAGGATCAACTGGTGGAAAAACTTTGCAGGGTTGTTGAATCCTGTAGCGTGAAAATGAACGCATACCCCACACCAAAACCCAGAGAAGTCCCACAGTGTATGAAAACAGATATGTGCTTTTCAAGATGGTCAGCTTCTGAATTTTGCTGGTGGTGTGACCCACAAACAGTTGGATAGGCAGGACTGGGAGGTGTGTTAAAGGAGCACAGAGGAAGAAGGAATGGGAGGTTACAGGGAATACCATAAAAAATAATTCCTGTTGAGCTCTGTAAAGTGGAACAGTGACTGAATGTATCTAGTCTTGGCAGACCATATTCCATCTAACAGTGGAAACTTTATAACAATCCTTAGATAGTTTGTTCCAGTTACTTTAATAGCTTTTCTACTTAAAAAAACAGGATCTGACTAGATTGGTACTAGACCAATTTCTGGTACTTCCTTCTGCTGTCTTGTAAAGCAACTTGCTAGTTTTGCTGTAACAGTCTTATGTTTTGAAAAACTGTTCTTATTCATATAATTTAGTTATTTTCTTTAGACTATCATAAACTTTTCTTTGGAGGCAGTGCCTTCTAAATATTTTACCATTCCTCTTGCTCTTCTAGGCTCCGTTTCAGCTCTGTCTATATTTTTAACATGCGATGGCCAAAGCTTGATTCATTGAGGGGGGGGTCCATTGAGGCCTTGTTAACGCAGACTAGAGTGAAATTACTATCCTGTGAGTAAAATACAGGGCCTGTTTCTTTGTCATTGAGCAGGCTCTCCTTTCCAGTAACGTGACATTGATTCCATTGATTCTTTGTGCCAGTAGAGAGAATGAGAACATGAAAGTGGTCATCGTGCAGTGGGAGAGGAACTTGTGGCTACCTCTTAATTTTGGTAAATGCCAATTTGAGTGATTTGTTGTTGCAGATAATAATACTTCAAATACTTCTAATAAACCAAAACCAGAACCAGCAGAAGTAATCATCTGGTCAATAGTAGCAGAGTGTCTTTCAATGAGTTTAATGGGCAAGACTTCAGTTTCACACAGGGAACTATCTGTTATGAAGAGTGCCACTTTGCAAGTGTGTTTTCAGAGTGCTGGTTTCAATCATAAAAGTAAAAGAATTATTATTTTCATTTTGGATAAATGTTCAATTGTATTTTCAAACTCAGCAAGAACAGAAATGGGTGGCCTACTGAAGATCTTGTAACCGTACATCTGATTTGGGGATGGGAGGGCAGGGGAGAAGAAAGATGTGTATCTTTCTCATGTATGATGAGGTTATTTTAAAAAATGTTTGAAAGAAATATGTAGACTATCTTTTGAAGAGACCATTACACAGAATAGAATGCAGAAGAATGAATAATCCAGACTCGTTTCTATTGAGTAGGACAAAAAAACCTGAACAAACCACAAAGAAGCAGATATTAGTTCCAATAAAATGTAGTAAAAGTATGGGCCACTAGTATTAGGAGGTCCATGTGAATATAGGGCCTGTGTTTACCGTGCTTAATCTTTACTGGATAGTAATTTAAAGGCAGAAATAAAATCCCACACAGCATGTAACATTCCTTATTTGTTCTTCTGCCGAGCACTAGGATAAGCTCAGATCAAAACATTCAGAATGAATTGTTGTGTTATATTTAAAGTGGTCTGCTTATGATGCATCACGTGCAGTTTTATGTGGGTGGGATGGGAAATGACCTCTGTTTAGAGGCCATAAAATGAAACTTGTTTTATCAGAATATCAGATTTGGTAGCAAAGTTGGTTTTTCCTCATGCCTGTGACTTGTGATGGTTTCAGGTTCCCTCCTCTAATACCCTTTCCACTAAGGATGGGTACACCAGATTACAGCGGTTTAATTAGAAAGGAGGTTCAGGATCATGATGGAATTACCAGTTTAACAACTTCCTACTGCACATCAGCTGAACGAGAGCAGCTGTTCATGTGTTTTATCTTGAAGAAAATATAAAATGGCTTAGTGTAAGCCAGTGGGTAATATTCATTGCTTTACTTACTGTTTGCTGCAGTCTTTGAGCACTTCCATGGTCAAATCACTATAGCTTAAATTCTAGTAATCTGAGCTGAGAGTCAAAATACTCCTAGGAATATTTTGATGCTTGCCAAGCTTTATCCTCAAAAGAAATATTTTATGTGTACAAACTGGTGATGAAGCTAACAGCCTTTATATGAGTTACAGCACTATGATGTGTAAAGAGCATAAGACATGTTTTTTGAAGCTAGTTTCATTTTAGGTACCTGGCTTGGAATGCTTTTCAAGAGTTTCTACAGCCTACCAATAAATTACACCTTTGAACATTAGAGCATCTCTTTTTCCCTTATTGGATCAAAAGATGCCCCTGACCTTTCAAAGGGGTATATTAAGTTTTCTTATGACTATAGGAATTTTTCTGGTTTAAATGGGGTAGACTTTTCCTTTTTAGAACCGAAGGCTGACTGTCCTTTACCAGATGTGTGATTGGACATTGCAAGAGTTCATTTCAATACTTGAACAGAGGCGTGCATTCTGTGTCCTGGAAGTATGCCTGCTGCTGTGTAAGTTGGTGGGAGAGATAAAAAAATATTTATGCAACTGAACTGAATCTTATCATACAGTAGGTTCTGTTTTAAATATAACATTGTATATATTATATATGTAACTTCTTTGAAACAAAGTAACACTGAAATTGCTTCCACAGGAACTTGGCTGTTCTCCTTCAGAGAGCCTATGAAAGAGATGCCAGGAAAAAAAAAAAAATCCTACGCTTGATTTAGGAACCTAAAAAGAGAAGGAAAGGAATAAATTTGATCTGGATGCATTTGCAGATGTGCCTCTCTAGCCACCTCTTCTTTAAGGACTTTTTGATAAGCAGGGAAAGTGAAACAGCTTAAGTAAAAGTATATCTTGGAAAGAAGGAACGTTAGGTAGGCTGGAACTAGGCAATTAGAGTCCTATTAGTCATGATTAACACCCTACATGTCACCAAGACACCAGCAGGTAATTAATATAGGTCCAGTAATACCTCAGTCATGTGCTCTGCTGAAATGCAGGGCTCCTTGAGAAGAGATTATTCTGAATTAACAGCGGTTGCTGAATGCTTTTCAAATATGCTGTTATACACTACGTGGTGCAGTTTGGTGACGGGAGTATGGGTAATGATAGCAATTTTTCTGGCTAGAAGCAGTCACAATCTTCCAGCAGATGCAGGTCACTTAATAAAACTGTTACTGCTGTACCACAGGTTAAATTCAGCATCCCTTAAGTTTGCAAGCTGGTTGTTGATAGGGCCTTTTGTTTACTTTTATTTGCCTCTACTTACTATCCACAACTGCCTGCTGACAGCATTTTAAAATCGTTCTTCAGAGAATACCTGTGTTTCCCGTTCAAGTCTTTGCCATATTATTTATTAATGGAATACAAGTTCGGGTTCCTAGGTACATATTTTAAGCCAGTGGGGCTTTTCCCTTGCAATTCCTTGTGTAGCTATCCTCATGCATCTCCTGAACAGCCACTTACAACTTCTTGTCTTGGAGGAGCTTCCCAAGTCTTTCCATGGCTGTTTGCGTGTTTGGTGCTGGAGAGAGGATCCTGGGCCGTGGGTCATGCTTCTAAAGAGGAATGAAGTTCAGTCTGGTAATACCAGTGCTATTGAATATAACAATGATATGTTTTTGTTTTTCCTTCTAGAGAACATTTTTTGGAGTGAAGGAGTTTAAGCTGTTTCTCTTACTGTCCCTAAAAAAGTGGAGCAATATTGCACTGATTTCTCTGTCGAGAGCTGCAGTAGATTTTTTTTTTTTAGATGAAAATAGCTCTGACGTTACATTAAAGCTTGTAAATATCGACAGCATCTTTTGAGCTGAAATCTGTGAATTTGTATTTCCTGCAACTTAAATTAACTTGCCAGAAGCTCTCAGCAAAGTATCCTGGTGCAGCATGTAGTTTTTCGGGGGGTTTTTTGGTTTTTTTTGACAGACTGTCGGGCCACATGTTCATTAAAACTGTACAGCTAACTTTCAAGCTATTCATATAGTTTTATTTGAGCTGATATTGAATTACCAAATAATCTCCTGTGAGCTTAACATTTTTGGACAGATTTGGCTGATGACAATTGACACATTTGCTCACAAATGGGTTTTCTCTCCATATAAGGTTAAATAACATGAAATGTTATATTGTCACGCTACATAATTTTTCAGTGCCATTAAAAAAAAAAGGTCTTTGCACTGTGTTGGTGCCTCAAACGGGACAAATAAAATCTTGTTTTGTGTTTTGACCTATTAAGACTTGACAGTCATCTTGCATGCCCCAGCCTCTTGTCATACCTGCCCCTGCAGTTATTACGTGTCTCGTTTTTTTTTTTTTTTAGCTGAAGGGCTAAGTGTTAAACCATATACCTGAACTCTTTCATTAGTTCTGTGAGTTTCTATAAGTAGAGGATAATTTGTCAAGATAATGACTTTTACAAATGACATACAGGTACATAATTTATCACCAGGTAAAAGCAGGTCATGCAGTGACAGATTAAATTGTCAGTTGCATTAATTTTTACAGGAAATACTGTTGTCAAAAATGAGTAATTAACTTTGTTGTCTGTAGCTGCTGCTTTAAGGATTGGACCATGTACTTAGAATCAGGGCTAAAATTCCGGAATGCCAATACAAAATGTTTTTCCTTTGTCTTATGAGCGCCAAGGCATTTGAAGCTTTACTGGTCGTTCTGCTGTGGGTCACAGGTTATGCCCTTGTGAGGATGCTGTAGGAAGAATGTTTGCAGACAGCCAGAGAAGCTGAAAGACCTTGCCAGCTGCCTAAACATCACTTTTTATCAGCTTTCTTCTGAGCACAAATCCAAACCACAGCCTCTTGCTGGCTATTATGAAGAAAGTTAACTCTGTCTCAGCTTAACCCAGGACACACGTGTATTATTAAAGGTTAGGAGGAGATTGAGTTCTTCATTGGGTCATTTCGTAGAGCTGTAAAAATAAACAAGCTTTTTGTCTTTCTGCTCATCTCCATCATGGCTATTAAATTCTGGAAGTTCTTTTAAATTCTGAAATCGTATCTGAAGTAATTAAATCTAAAATGTTTTCTCAAGCTGGCTTATTGTAATGATGTCATGATTGAAATGGAATGAGAAAAATCAGTTAGTCCTGATGTGCGTTGAAACCATTTTCTCTATGGTAATCCAAACTTTCTCTTCTGTTCTTTTATGCCAGCATAGTTTTAGTTTTAGCTTGCTAACACTGCACAGAGGTACTTAAATCCAAGCTAACGTGAGCTTCATTACAAACCCTACTCACAGAAACATGTTGAAGTCTTACTGGGCAAGAATTTATTGTTGGACTAAACAGTCTTGTAGCATGCTGTTCAATTGTGTGCTGAAGGAGTACCAGTGGAGTGCCACTGTGTTCTGCTACTGTACATATTTTGTACGTTAGGCCTCAAGCAGCCATCTGGGTACCTCTTTTGACCCTTTTTTTTGTGTTTGTGACAACTACTTTGAGGATTTTAATAATGTGAGGGCACAGTTAATATGTGGCTTAGCTGCAGGAGAGACAGTGGCACACTTCTTGAATTTATGTACGTTGTAAGACATGTCAGGCAACAGCGAATGATCTAATTTTTCCAGTGAAATAATCCTACTGTGCGTTCTTCATTTGCTTACACATGCCTGCCTGTCAGGAGGGTGAGTGTAGGAGGGAAGGGAGGAGTATGATCTTTCTTCAGGCATATTTTATTACCAATACAAGCTTCATTAGTTTGTGCTTTAAATGAGTGAGCTTCACATAAAAGAGCTGTTGACCGAAATGCTAAGCAAACAATTTCATGAGGAAATGTAATATTTTGTGCTCTGTCAGTTTTTAAATGTGTGTTGAGTACTATATATTTGTTATCTATAGCATTATATTTTGTGACTTTACTAATCATATATGTGCAAAGTAGAGGCTGCCTGTTTTTTGGGGCACAATAATATTAGGTGCACTGCAGAATGGATGTACTTGCTATATTGTCACTCCCCTTTCTATGTTTGCTTTTCTTAAGACTGAGAAACTGGCTCTTTAGTTTGGTTGAAGGTGTATACCAAAGCCTCACACCTGGCTGATAGACGTTTGATGCCCTACTGTAAAAAATTCCGTTTCTAATTTGGCTTATTTGGTGATACGTGACAGAAAGAAATCACACTGGATACTTGGCATGAGGCAAGTGTTAAGGGTTGCTGATGTAGTAGCCTGATAATGGCAAAGCCTCTGCATCTCCATGTCCCCAGGCTGCAGCTGGTGGTGATGCTGAGCCTCTGTATTTCCGGTAGGTACACGCACAGTCACATCTGTGCATGGCCGGCCACGCTGATCAATGCAGACACTCAGCTCTTATCTTGGTTCTGTCTTGAGCTGGGCTGTCTTCCTAAAAAGTCTCTTGGACGTGTCTGTTCAACACCTTCTTGTGCACTGTAGTGTTAGACCTAGAGCAGACCTTCCCAGATTTTGTTCTAAGCCAAGCTGAATACTTCTTCATACTTCTTCATTTAGGGATAAAATTCTATCCTGTTGGTTGTAGATGGTGTGGTGAAGTTCCAGGAGGTAGGTAGCCAGAGGAGTTTGTAGAGAAGGGAACTGCTGTTTGGGTACAGCTGCAGCTTTGGTTAAGGTAGACAGAAAACTGGTGGCAGGACCATCGTAACCAGGAGAAGCAGATGACGCATAGATATGGCAGCTACGCTTTCCTGAAGTTTTCAGTTTTACATTCCCACCTTCTTTCTTTAATTTTCTGAAGATACCTTGCTGCTATTTCTCTCCTCCAAGTGATGCTTTATTAACATTTTGCTGATGTTTTCCAGCCAATTAATCTTTTTGTAACATCTTTTTTTTGCTGAATGGGAGATCCCAGAACTTTGTTCGTAAATAAAATTGAGTAGGCAGAAGGGTATGAGCCTTGTAGGAATGAAAAGATACCTGACTGGACAGTTGGGCTGCTGTACATCAGCTTGTAGTCGCTGAAGGATGAGGGATAAACAGAACTGAGAATTAACACAAGAGAGAAGTGAATCTAAAATGTGGATCAAAAGGTATGAGGAGTGAATGAAAATTGTCCTGAGGCTGGAAAAGACTGTCTTGACTATCAAATGCCAGTCTGTGGGGGAGGCACAGAGTCTTGAACTCTTTCTGGAGAGAGACTGAGGTCTTAGGGAAAATCTGTGATTCAGTCTGTATCTCAAAATCTCTGTTCCTTCAGAGGATGGTTTTTTTTTGGGGGGGGGGGGGGGGG
>WKFP01015114.1:658410-682274 GCA_011057875.1 Pterocles orientalis
TGCAGATGGATGCAGAGCAGTGCTGTGAAGCTTTGTTTCAATAAGTGCTGAGCTTAACCACATATTGGGAGAGGGAGGAGGACATAACAGATTCTGTCTCAAGCCAGGCACCAAACTTGCTTCCAGTGTGGCTGGGAGTGTGACGGAGATCTCTGGCTGGTTGCAGCAGAGCTAGAGAAAAATAGTTCCAAGGGCAAAAATTCTGCCATTTCTTCCTCTTTATCTTCTACCCTTCTCCTCCTCTTCAAAGAAGCCCCAATCCCTGACCCGCCAACCAGAACCATAGCCACCACCATGATCTTTTACTGTCCCCTTTAAAACCTGGAAGACCAGACTCTTGTCCCTTGGCAGCCCTTACAGTTTGTTTACCTGCAAAGCATTGGACACTGCCAATTTTTCTTAGCTGAAGTTTGGTTTTAACTAACTAGAAATGTTGTTCTAGTAGGTCAGATGTATCCGTGTGCTTCAAGAGCAAGCTTATTCCTTACATTTCAGGGAAATGTTCTCTGTTGTGCCTCATTTACCCCAGACTGTGAGGTTTCATGCACCTTTCTCTGATAGTGGATGAAGATAGGTGTTCTGAGATTACCTGAATGAGTAGGCTACTGCTTTGGTCTAATACATTGTGTTTTCACTATTAACGTGATTTAAGGTTGGTCTTGGAACTGAGCAGAAGTGCTCAGCTTCTACACCAGAAGGGTGCTGGCCTTCTAAGGACAAGGTAAGAACAACATGCAAGTGGAAGAGCATGCAGCAGGAAACTCGAAGTTCATGTTTTTTTCATGCAGCTGACTAGGAAGGGATGCATCGCTGCTGCTTTGTTAGAAGATGCTGATTTTACCCATTATTTGAACCTATATTTGGCTAAAAAACTGTAAAGTTCTAGGCTAGCCTGGAAAGTATTTTAAACTTTGTTCTATGGGCCAGCTATAGGATTGGGGTTCTGTTGTGAGAGGTATAGCAGCAAGCTATAAGTATGGTGTCAACCAAAAGAGTTCACAGACTTGAACAGACTTTAAAAAAAAAAAAAAAAGGAAATGGAGAAATGGTGACCTACGGGTAGGTCAGAAGTAATCAGGACTCAGATCACAAGTTTTCTCATTCTAAAAATCTGGTGTCTTCATCCTGCCTCACTACGAAGTGGTTGCCCTTTAACTGGACATTAATGAATAAGAACTTTTGTATGGGAACTGCCCTCTCAGACTGAACAGCTTGTGCAACTTCTCTGAGTCTGTGATCTTTAAAATCGTCATGCTGCTAGGCTGTGTTAGAGATTCTTCTCTGTCAAGTTGGATGAAAGCAGCTATTCTTCTCAGATGTGACCTTTACTGTAGGCATCCATGTATCTGTTCCTGTGTATGACCATAAAGCTACCTGTGGCAAAACCTGAAAGACAGCCTGTGCAACTTAAAGCTCAGAGGTCATTTGCTCATTTTTTAAAGTGCTCTATGCAAATGAAAGCATGTGTGCCTGTCCACCTTCCTGTAAAATTCAAGGTGCTTATTATGAGTAAATTAAAGAAGAGACTGCATGTTTGACCTCTCTCACTTACAAGTAGGTTCAGCAGTACGTTGCTACACATAACATAAAATTTCTAGAAGCTGAATAAAGGCTTTCTTGGAAATGTTTCTGTTTTCTGGATATTGGTCACACTTTAAATCATGAAACATGCGTTAAATCTTCATCTGAAAAAAATTTCAAATGGGAGGCTAGAGGTGCTGTTGTCTGTGGGAATTCTGTCCCTACATATCTGAGTGTTGTAAGCACAACTTCTGAAGTCATTAGGAACCTGTCACTAAGCCTAATGCCTTTTTTTTTTTTTGAGGAGTTATTCCCCTGTGATGTTTCTAGGAGAATATAAATGTAGTCTGCTGTAGGAAACTGAATTGTAAGTGAAAGATTATCTCAATAAATTATATAAAGGTAACTGTAATGCTAAAAGCTTGGGGTAATTAAATGTCTTCTGAGTCCACTGCAGGGCCATTTATTGCATATTAGATGTTAATCTTGGCACGATTTTTGTATTGAAGATGAACACCAGGGATACAAAGCGTTTCTGTTTCATGCTGTTTCTGTTGTCCTCAATTCTTGGTTTTGTATTGGTATAAAACCTGGTAGTATGGATGCGTCTCCTGTACCAGAGAACGTGATAACAGAGAAAGCAGAGGTTCACAATCGGCTATACTCGATACGCTGCTATTTGTGTCCAGCACAGGCTATAGGGTTTTGCAAGTGGTGTTGCAATCCCTCTCTAAGGTTGCCAGCAAATATGCAGTTATACGAGGAGAACAAGCCTTGTTTGTTGCAAATCAGTCAGTCTGTAATGCAGAAAAGCCCCAACAACCAATTTCTTCCTCAGTGCCCTGCCCCTCAGTCCCCCCGAGGTAATTGTTTATTCTTTAGGAAACATGGCACATGGACATTTTGATTCTGTTGTCAGCATTTTATGTCTTTAGTTTTAGGGAATATTTTAAAACTTTATTTTGTGGTAATCTTTGGTATAACCAAACTCAGAGTATCTGCCAGTGGGGTCTGAGGCTGGGGGTGGTCTGGTACTGAAGGTGTGAGGTGTTACAGGTAAATCCTACAGCTGAAGCACATGAGCTCAAACGTCAGCTGATACAGCAATTCTTAATGTGGGTCAGCCTTTACAGGAGGATCCAAGACAAGGTAGTGTGAGCTATGTTATCCTGCCTACTTAAATTTTTCAGCTTCTCTGAATCCTTCTGCAGGGGAGCTTTGTATGTTATTTGACTGGCTACTACTTCAGTTCCCATAGTTGAATGAATTGTTCAGTTTCTGAATGGCAAAGTGTTAGCAGCAAGTGGCTTTGTTCAGACTCTAGTTAGTCTTGCTTACATTATCCTGAAGGTATTTGTATGCAGCTGTATAATCTTTTAAAGCACTCAATTACAGCATGATGAAGGATTCTGAGCTTTCATTTTAGATTCCTTGCTGTACATATACTTAAGTTCAGTGACCAAACTTCAAATCAAAAACTCAATTGCTATCAAATCAAAATATCTACTCATTTTTCTTTCAGTGGAAAAAAAAAATTCTAACTAAAAATACTTTAGGTTCAAGAATGTCTCAGTCCAAGTGAGACAATGTTTCAGTTCTATTTCTAGTATCTTTTGACAGAAGAAGAGGATATGAGAGGCTAAGCTCATCACTGTTGACAAAAATAACCATCAGAACAGAATATCAGTCTTTCTCTTGTGTGGAGGCTTAAGCCAAAATGCACTGTTACGTGGTGGTTAGGACACTGTTCTGGTAGAGAAGATGTAGGAGAACCCTCAAGCCAAACAAGACTGCATGATTCTCCCTTGTAGACCCGATGGACACCCTTAATTATAGTGTATTAGTTGATTAAAGTGACCCCTCTTCATTTACTTCATTAATCTTGTTTCTGCACTTCAGTAACCCCTGACTGCATCCCAAATCCATCCTAAAATGTCCACAGCTGCCCCCTTTAAAAAAACCCCAAGAAAAGGACAAAAAACCCACCTCCTCCTGAAATGTTTTAATGAAGAATTAATAGTTCATTCTGTCTAATCTTCTAAGGTAGTATCTCTTCTAAAGCCCATTTTTGAGCAAATCAATTGCATCCTATAAATTGCATGTCACTAACTGAAGTGAAATCTTGGGTGCAGATCGTGATGCTGATTAAAAAGCAGATATGTAAAACAGTCACTTCTTCCTTACACTCCATTCTAATCGGGCACACTGCTTTCCAAGTTGGGAGCTGCTTAATATTTTGTAGATGGTGTTAGTCATTCAAAATATTACCTTACCATGATTGTTTGCTTCTGAGCAACTGAGATGGTGCTCTACCAATTTGTGTCTGGTACTAAGGGAATGCGAAGGAACAGGACTGTATCTTGATTAGCAGTCTGATTCCTTCCTCTGATACTATAAAACTGCGAGCCGCACCTGATTTTTAATTGGATGGGGCTCATTAAGCTGAAGGATAAACTTATACATCCAAGTCTTCACTGTGAAGTCCAGGATGCTGAGATACCCAGAAGGTACATTTTATAAAATACATGTAATTATGTTCTAAACTTGCAGCTCATGCACATCTTTAAATCCAGTACAGCATCCTATTTGTGTATTTTAGCACTGGAACAGTGCGCTTCACTTGCACATGTTATTCATATAGAAATGGTAGCAGGGTTGAATTTTCCAAAATTGGAACTTTGACATATTATTCCACAAATGCAAGTGTTACAAATATTTGTATCTATTTTAGTGTTTTGTATGAATACTCCCAAACAGCATAATTCCAATGCAGTGCTGACTGATTTTGCTAGAGCTTGGACTACACTTCAGTTACAAATCACATTTTTAATTACAGCACAGATGCATGTAGATGAGAATTAAAAAAAAGATAATTTGAATGATCTTTGGCAATTATTTTAATTTCTTTCTTCCTTATGCCTTGACAGTATAAATAGCAAATGGAGGAGTTTAGTTTGCTGGAATGTTTACTTAATCCTGAGAAACAGCTCCTATGTTGTGTTGTACTGTACTGTGTTTGGGTTCTCACACATCTGCTTTCCTAGGTCAGTTTCTTTCCTAACATTAGAGATTTATATTCTTTCCCCTCCATGTGATAGAGAATGATTTTTTTTCTGGTTTATACAGCACATTATTAAATTCTCTTGGCATGCACTGCTGTGGTTTTTATTAGCGTATTTGCTTCCAAAGTTCTGAGAAATTTTGGTTTTGTTTATGCTGTGGGATCTTGTTTCCAAAACCTGCAGTAGGTTCTTTGAGTATTTTCATATTGGCATTATACTGATCTTAATACATTGCTGGTGGGTATAAGTTTGAATTTGGGCAAGAATTCGTGACAGAAATCTTAAAGACATTCCAAGAAATTTAAAAATAGCAGAGATGAAAATACTGTCTTAAGCATCTTCAAACTGCAGGTAGCATTCTGGCTAGGAGGATATCAGTACAAAGAGGAGTGCAAAGATGATATAATGGATTGATGTAAAATTACTGAATCAAATTGATCTAAATCAGCAGGTGGAAAGTCTTAATTTAAATTTTACTTTGTATTGAACTTTTTAAAAGCAGGTCCAGTTAAAGCAGGTTGAGGGGCCCGTCTACTGAATTTTGAATATATCCAAGTGTGAAGATTCTGCAGCTTCTTGGAGTGACCTGTTCCAAGGCTTAACTACCCTCATGGTTTAAAAAAAAAAAAAAACTACAAAAAAAAAAAAACCCCCACAAAAATAACAAAAAACAACCTAAATCCTTTCTTCCAGTCAGATATTCCTGTGTTCCTACTTGCCTCTTGTCCCACTTCAAGAACAGCCTGGCTCACTCTTCTGTGCTCTTTAATTAGATAGTTGTGGGCAGTAGTAAGATCTCCCGTTTGTCTTCTCTTTTACGGCTGAACAAATTCAGTTTTCTCATGTGCTCCAACCCTTTCATCTTGGTGGCCCTTTCGACTGTACTTGTTCCTCCGTCCTCAACTACCAGGACAGTTACTACAAGCTTATGTGTTGCATAAAGTGGTACTAACTGGTGGGAGCCAGAGGCTGCATGAAGGGAGTGTGGCCCTGAACTTTGTGAAGCGAACATACCGTGAAGGGATGGCTGCTAGGTCATCTGGCAGCCTTGGGGAGAAGGAACGCCCTTGTCTGGTGTGGAGGCACTCCAGGGCAGCTTCTCTGACTAGCTGCTTCTAGATAGTCCATGAGGAGGGTTTAATGTCTGATACAAAATTTAATGACTTGAAGATACTTGGCTATGTTTTGATTTATCGGAGAGATACAGCAGTATACTGAAATAACAACAAACACGACACAGCAATTGCAATACACATTTGGATCGCCATGCAAAGGTGATTCCCATTACTGGTTTCTCTATGCACACTGTCAGGATGGTGGACATCCCCAATTCATCAGGAAGGAATACGTGGGCTAAAGCCAGCTCAAGCCTGTTGCTCAATTCAGAGCTCCTTCTGTTGGTTGGTCAATTTTTATACTTTATGTTGTGCTGAGCCATAAATACACCTTTCACCACACTGGTCTGGCTAGCTGGGGAAGACGTTCCACACTACTAATTATCTTAGAGAAGGCTGATTACACAACCCCATGACTCACTGGTACAGCCGTATATCTAAAACAAAGGTTACCCTCCAATCCCCCTTGTGTTGAAGTTAAGTTCAGCTTTCTTTATACCACTTGGTGCTCATTCCTTACTTTTCTTCCCTGAGTTCATAGAATCATAGAATGGTTTGGGTTGGAAGGGCCCTTAAAGATTGTCTAGTTCTAACCCCCTGTGTCACGGGTAGGGACACCTTCCACTAGACCAGGTTGCTCAAAGCCTGGTTGCTCAAAGAGTTCATCACCCTTCTCCCCTGAGTCTTCTTCTGTTGCAGGGCTTTGGTCAGTCGTGCATGCTGTATCTCCACAAGACTTGTAAATTTGTTCTTTGTGAACTGATGGGTCACACAGAGCTGGAGAGGTGCCTGCCCATACTGTGTGCTCCTCAGGGCTTACTGTGCGTATATGTTGGTCACATGAGGTAAACATGTCCAGTTGCACAAGGGTGAACAGAGTCATGATGCTGTCTGGAAAAAGAGCGAGAAAAGCTACGGGCAGTAATCATACCCTCAGCCCTCCACGTACTCATGGCATGTGTCATGGCATGTGTCTGAAGGGCCACAAGAGAGGGCAGCAGCCTCAAATATGGGCTCATCTAGCTGAGTTATTTAGAAGGGCTTGAATCTACTCCTGTCCCTGTGAAAACAGGGACACAAGTTAGGATCCCTCCTGACTATGCAGGTGAGCCTGCAGGTGGATTTTAAGTGGTACGTGGTCCTTCTTGTCTCAGTGGAGTTGGAAAAATGTATTTGGCATAGTGGGTGGAGACAACTTTGGGAATAGGAGTGTCACTGCCGGAGGGAGAACCAGGACGAGATAACCAGGGAGTAGCCTTCAAAGACTTGTCAGGGTTAAATGATCTGCTCTAGGAAATGTAACAGTCATTTGAGGATTCATCACCATGAGGTTGACACAAAAGAGAATATGTAATTTCTTTCTTGTTATCTGTAATAACGATCTGTTCAGTTTCTTTGATGGTAAAAACAACCGCTGCTGTGATGAGCATAACTTTTCATAGAATAACCAATTGGAGATTTTTTTTTCCCCTCTGTATTTCTTGCAGTACGAACCAGTACAAATACTAAAGTATTTTTGATCTTTAAAGAAAAGTTAGGCTACCCTCTACTGGCTATTTTTGGAAATAAATCTGAGCTGTAGCCTACAAGTTTGGAGTCACCAGCAGTTAATGTACACTGCAGGTTTATTATGGGAGGTTTTTATGGGTTTGAGAGGAGTTTGGGGTTTGGTTTATTTTCTTTTTTTGCTGGCTTCACAAGAGTGAATCTGCCTGTGACTAACCAGTATTTTTAAACGCATGTTGTTACAGCTTTCAGGCTAACAGCTCTATAGGTACACATGGAAATAACTGGATGTTACCACAGCTCTTGTTGCCTAGAAACCAAAGCCCAGTGTAAAAATTTCAATGGAACAAATTTGATGCGCTTCGCCTCTTCTAGTTCTTGTAACATTGCTTTACTGTTTGTATGAGTGAGAAAGCATCTCAGTGTGACTGTTTGTACATACAAATCTTAAATTCTTTTCTGCATACTATTCTCAAATTTCACCACTGCATTTATTTTACTGATTTGATGATAATTTTGTGTGTTTTTCTACTGAATACATATCAGCAGTCAAGGATTGTACTCAGAATTATTTGCTCAACTATACCGATAACATGCCTAAAATTATCTAGGGTTGTGTTTGAATTAGTTAGCGAAGTTGTTATCAGGTGTGAAATGTTTGCTTCGTTGGGAAAAGCTGTGTAAATAGTTGTATTAGATTTCTACCCCTGATTTTTGGTATGTAATTTCATATCTTATCCTAAAATTCACTGTCAAATGAATTATCTACTTGTTGTTATAACTAATCATACTGTAGTTCTAATAATACAAATTATATTACTAATGTTATCTTCACATTTTCATAAAAATATGCTGAAATAAAATGAGTTCACTCTCCTGTTTTAACCTTGTCATTAGTAACCTTAAAGCTTAATAAATTTGCTTTTGAATTGTAAGGCTTTATCTGACACTTGTGCCTATTGCATACAGATTTTCTCCATTTATTTTTGTACATATTTGATATTTTCAAGGATTACCTAAAATTTAAACTAGTTTTTAGTTATCTTGCTTAGCAGCAGTCTGTATCTCGGTGCAAACCCATTTGTGTGTTTCCTTCATTTGTGTTTCGTTAACAGTTGATATTCAAAGCAAACTCCTGTTAAATATTTGATATTTCTTTTTTGCTGTCTGAGTTGGTAGCCAAACGTGTAGAACAGAGGCTATGGAGGATTATTGCTTTGAATTAGGGATTAAGATCTTGAGGAACAGAATGATGGTTTTCAAGCAGGCTGAAGGGAAAGGAATAGCCATTAAGAGTAGAAGAGGGACTGAAAAATGAAGTTTGAAGCAGATGTTAGTTTTACAAGGCTGTATCACCTTAAGTCCTTTTTGTTTTATTTTGGGTCGTAGACTTTTTCTTTAAATAAAACAAACAACTAAACAGCAGTAGCTCTTTAGAAGCCAAGGAGATAGATGCTTACAGAGGTGATGGCAAATATTTGGTTCTATGGTTACTAAGATAAAGAGCAATAATGTAGGAGTATATTCTGCAGCTTTCATGTAGTAAGTGTTACACAAGTTTCTAAATTGTTTTACTCTGCTCTTCCCGCTCTCTTTTTATTCTTCCTGTTTTCTTCTTGTTTGACTCTTCTTAATTCTATCCAAGTAATTGCTTAAATGAAGAGCAAACATTAACAAGAGTAGTGCAGCTATTGTCTTTGTATTTTTTTGCTTGCTTATATACTATAGGGCTGCATCAATAATATTTTCTCCATATGTAAGCGAGCAGTTGCAAGACTTCTGTGTTAAAAATCCTGCCTGTTGTCATCCACAACACAGTAACATTAACTTCACACTTAAATGTTCTAAAATAGAAGTCTCATTAAAATAACTGTCAAAGGCATGCTATCAGAAGTGCAGAAAATGAAAATATTGTGAAGAAGAAATTGTAGATAGCAGTATGGAATTTTGCTCTGTTAGAGTTCACCTAAATCTCATGTTTAAGTTTTACTGGGCAAATAAAATGTATGTTATACAGGTTTTAAAATTCTTTTTTACTTTATGCTTGCTTTGTGAAAGTTGAAGAATAAATGCATCATTTACACGAATTCCTTACTGATATGGATTTTTAATGAGTTATAGAATATTTCATATGCTCAGACTTTTAAATGCCTGAAGTGTCATTCTTCCAAGAGGGTCACAGACTTCTTTTGAAGCTGAATTGAGTCTTTACTGAAATCAGCTGCATAAAGATGCTTATTATTGGTGCTAAAAAATGGTGCAATGTCCAGTGCTTGCATTCAAACAAGTTTTACATATTCTGTCATGGTCTAAAAAACTTTGATTTAAAGAAATATCTAATGCTGAAGGATTGGAAATGAGATGTAACTATGGAGTGTCGGGAACAGTGAGAGGCAACTTGGGAATGAATATAGGGAAGAGTTTACCTGAAGTGTGAGAATTACCATCTATGGAATGATTTCCTAGTGAACGCAGTAATATAGATGATGTTTGTTATTGTAAATCTTAAATGGTTATTTGCAGGGAGGTAAAATCATGTTAAAATTGTCTTTTAAGTTCTTCAGTCGCATGGTGTTGAAATTTTCCTCTCTGTTTTAGTCTTTTAGTTTTTTATTGTATTATTTTGTTTTCTGTATTGACACTGGGAATAATCTTGTATAAGATCAGAATTGAACTGGGGTATTCACCTCCTGTTCCTTCTTACAGGTACTGCTGCCAGCAGCTGGTCTCTTGCAACTGCAGGATGTGAAAAGGACTTGCTGTGAATTTTTGGAATCCCAGCTTCATCCTATCAACTGCTTGGGAATTCGTGCTTTTGCTGACATGCATGCATGCACAGATCTTTTGAACAAGGCCAACACATACGCAGGCAAGTTATCGTTAGTAGAGCATATAGCTTGATATATGTGTGGGTACAGACAATGGGTTCCATGCCCACCCAGCCACACCCAAAGGAAACCTAATTGCATCCAGGATATTGCAGACATATCTTCTAACAAAGAGTGCAGTTGATACGAATGTCTTTATGAGAAGTAAAATCTCCTGACTGGAATATAGTTATCATGAGCACCAAGGGGCAGCATCTTCACAGGGCCATGCAGTGTCCAAGCAATTTGTAATCCAGAAAGAAGCTAGGTTGCCGTTTAAAATTTTGCACTGTCACCTAGGGGAGGAAATTGGGAAAGAATTAAAATTCTGCTAACTTCCACAAACCAAAGCCTGTAGGAAGTACATAGGGAAGAAAGAAGACAAGGGTATGAAGGGATGGGGGATGATATCTGTAGCTCCTGTACTGCATTGGCTAGGAAGCAAGAAACGTACCATGAGTATTGTGTTACCAACTTGTCTTCTGAAAATCCTACCCATCTACCACCAGAATTGAAATTTTCTACTTTTAAGGGTACCTGTAGTCTCATTGTTCCACCTTGATACAAAGTAGATAGAGGGGCATCTTCAAACTACCCATATAACTCAACCACCAAACTCTACTTTCCTTGTAAAGAGCACTTGCCATTGGATGGCTTCACATTTTTTCTGAAAAACAAAACAAAACGTTTGTGGGTTTCTTAATTTTATTATTAAAACCACACTGTCATGGTCAACTTAAAGGCTGTTATTCATTTCTGTAAGAGGACTCGCTCATCAAGGAATCATAGAATGGTTTGGGTTGGAAGGGACCTTAAAGATCATCGCGTTCCAACCCCCCTGCCATGGGCAGGGACACCTTCCACTAGCCCAGGTTGCTTAAAGCCTCATCCAGCCTGGCCTTGAACCCCTCCAGGGATGGAGCATCTACATCTTCCCTGGGCAACCTGTTCCAGTGTCTCACCACCATCACAGTAAAATATTTCTTCATAATATCTAAACTAAATCTACCCTCTGTCAGTTTATAACTGTTACCCCTCATCCTATTCCTACACTCCCTGATAAGGAGTCCCTCCCCATCTCTCCTGTAGCCCCCTTTAAGTACTTGAAGGCTGCCATAAGGTCTCCCTGGAGCCTTCTGTTCTCCAGGCTGAACAACCCCAACTGTCTCAGCCTGTCCTCCTAGGGCAGGGGCTCCAGCCCTCTGACCATCTTTGTGGCTCTCCTCTGGACTTGCTCCAACAGGTCCATGTCCTTCCTGTGCTGAGGACTCCAGAACTGAATACATTACTCCAGGTGGGGTCTCACGAGAGCAGAGTAGAGGGGGAAAATCACCCCCCCTTGACCTGCTGGTCACACTTCTTCAGATGCAGCCCAGGACACGGTTGGCTTTTTGGGCTGCAAGCACACACTGCCGGCTCATGTTGAGCTTCTCATCAATCAATACCCCCAAGTCCTTCTCCTCAGGGCTGCTCTCTATTCATTCTCTGCCCAGCCTGTATTTGTGCTTGGGATTCCCCCAACCCACGTGCAGGACCTTGCACTTGGCCTTGTTGAACTTCATGAGGTTTGCATGGGCCCACCTCTCCAGCCTATCCAGGTCCCTCTGGATGGCATCCCTTCCCTCCAGCGTGTCCACCACACCACACAGCTTCCTGAGGAGGGGAAGTGGAGAGGGAGGTGCTGAGCTCTTCTTCCAGAACGGGTTTCCTGGAGAGGTGGCCAATGTCCCAAGCCTGTCAGTGTTTACAAGGCATTTGAACAATGCCTTTAATAACATGCTTTAACTTTTGGTCAGGCAGTTGGACGAGATGATCGTTGTAGGTCCCTTCCAACTGAAATGCTTTATTCTCTTCTTCTGTCTGTGCCATTATGGTCTATTCTATGACCTTGGAGAAGTTCTGAGAGATGCAGCAGGATCCAGACCTATTGTTTGACTTGACCCACATTAGACCGGAAAACTTCTGGTTAGTTAAGTGAATCAACCATTGTTCTTGTTGAACTGCAGGTTTAAAACATGTTTGTCAACAGCATGGAAGGGATATTATTTTTCTGGAATCTTTTTTTGCTGTATTTGTTTGTACAAAGTTAGCAAAATGAGATTTAAGTAATTCTCAAGACTAAGTACTGAGATGATGCAATGCTGAAAATGTTAAATTGCAACGATTGCTACTTTTAGTAGAATATGTTTTAGTGTTTCAGTTATTTTAAAGAATCTTTAAATATAAAAGCTGCTTGTGAGACCAAGCTTAACTTAAATAAAATATTTTAAGGTATTGCTTCTAGAGATGATGAAATAGAATGCATATTGACTTGTTTTCCTCTATTTTTCCTCTGCTGCTTTAATGCTTGTTGCAAGACACACTTAGCAGTGTATGTTACAGTACTTCTTTTCCTCCAAACAGAACAGCACTTTTCTGATGTTGTACTTAGTGAAGAATACCTCAATCTTGGTGTAGAGCAGGTGTGCAGTCTTATATCCAGTGACAAACTCACAATTGCCTCAGAAGAGAAGGTAAGACCGTCTGTATGCTAGTATTCTTTTTATCCTTTTGGATGAGAGGGAGTGAGCTTGCTCTTACACGTGTTTGAATGCATTCGGTGTTTTCTGGGTGAAATTGGGCATGTGTTGTGCTCATGTTTAATGGATTTTTTCCAAAAGTGTAAAGGATTCCTCCCAGAAGTGTTGTCAGTCTGATGTTGAAAATTAATCTCAACTCTTAAAAATCCTGAAACTGAATTAAATCACATAAGCCTTTGTTCTTAAAAAAAAAAAAGGAAACAAATTAAATGAAAATTCATTCTCCAAGCAGAACAAACAGAGCACATGTTGTGAGTCACATAAACAGGAGTTTGGTTTACCAAGGGATAAATAACTCAAAAATAGTAGTTTGTAGAGCAAGTACATGCCATCTACCAACTTTAACATCAGCAGTTACAAGGGTATTGCAGTTCTGTATGGATATGTGGGCTCTATAGCCATACTGAACAAACATGAGTTGCAGAGGAGATGGCTAGGTAGCTTGGTATCACCAAACTTGAGTTTAAATATGTGTTGGCTGACCTTTAGCTAGATCTCATTCTTTTGAAGCCACTTTTGAAAGTCTGTGATCTTCAGTGAGCTCAGTGCATCTCTTTGAACCTCTAATGGTTTTAAGGTTGTAGATGTATTAATTTTGAGCTTTTGAATACAGTTGTGATAAATTTAAAATGTGTTGTGGGGTTTTTTTTCCAAGGATCATACAGATGTATTAACATCTCTGCTCAAATGAGGCTAAACTGTATTCAAAAACGTTTGAATACTGATTTGTATGGCTAGGTAGTGTTTTGTGCTAAAACCTTTTCAGAACTTTGTATCTAAGAACTATCTGCTTAAACTGCAACTAGCAGAGTCACGATGCTGTCCCCATAATACCCTGAAGGTCTAGACCTAGAATTTTGATACACGTGATGCTGCTTCTGCGGAGTATGATCAAGGTTTCAGTGCTCTCATGTATGATGAGCTGCTGTGCAATAGAGGAGAAACCAGGCTTGGGGTTGCTTCTCCTGGTAAGACTTGGTGCTGATAAGTCACTTGAATGATCGTGGGACAGGTTGATTGCTTTGCTGCTGCAGTGGTGTTTGTTTGCTTGGTTTTATTGGATTGTCAGTATCAATGAAATTACTGTGCGCGTTTTGTCAATGTAGGGTAGCTGTCCTTGAAAAACCATTAGAGGAGTGATATAAAAAGAGACTGGCTAATGCCTCTTCAGAATTTTGTAGTGGATAAATAGGGAAAAAAGGGGAGCTGTAACTGCTGTCGTCTTTTCTTAACGTTAGCAATTTTAGTATAAGAAAAAGCTATTTTTGGAGGCACACTGATATTTTCCTACTTATGAACTTGTGAGTCAAAGGACTTGCATTTGTTTGTTTTCTGAAAGGTGTTTGAAGCAGTGATAGCATGGGTAAACCATGACAAAGATGTAAGGCAGGAGCTAATGGCACGCCTGATGGAGCATGTTCGGCTGCCTTTGCTTTCCCGGGAATATTTAGTTCAGGTAAGCAAAAAAGGAATACTAATTCTTCTGCACGTGAACGTTTCTGTTTATTTTTTTAATGCCAGATAGATAATTTTAAATTTAAACAGTAGTGTGATGGAGTGTGTTACTGATTGCAGAAGTAAACAGCCAGCCACCACCACATCTGCAGGTGCACACATGGACAGTCAAGCGAGGGATTGCCACACAGAGAATTACATACATGAGCAGTTTGTTTGGCTGACTACTTGTCATACCACACTAGTAGTGCAAATGATTTATTTTGCTGAAAACAGGTTAGCTTTCCTTTGTAATACAATCTTTGATATAAGATTTGTTTTCATAAGTGAATTTTCAACTTCAGAAATGTATCTATTGTTTAAGTTGGTTAGGAATTACTCACAAGGGGCATGTTCCTTGACCTGGTTCAGTTATAATACATGTCTTCAAATTTTACAAGCCCATTTTGAATATTTTGATGTAGGACAAATATTTCAGATTGAAAATATGAGTTCACTCTTAACATTGGTTAGCAGGTGTAGTAGTAGGTTGGTAGTGTTTACTTCAGAAATTCTGGTTTTGTGATGTGGATTTCCTCCACTTTGTCTGGGTTGTTCTGGGGTTGGTTTGGTTTGATTTTTTGGGTTTGTTGTTTTTTCTTTTTTTTTGCTGTTGTGTTTCTTACTGTTGTGGAGTGGCTTACTAGTTTGTTAAATTAATTTCCACTACTTTCCCCTTAAAGTGTTTTGAACTGTCTTTATTTGAAAAGTCAAGAAAGATACATGTTTGTAAGAAAAATTATTTACCTTGTCAAACACCGTTTCTTCCACTTAATAATTGAGAATCAACTTCTGAGATTTTTGTCTTTTTAGTGACTGCATGTATTTCTGTGTTAACAATTAAAAATGAGAGTAATCTGCAGTTGTGTGCTATAACGCAGGCTTTATTATACTTCAGATTGTGATTTGTATTTTACTTCCTTAACATGCTCAGACCTTGTTAAACTATTGTTAATAAACAGAGAGTCGAAGAGGAAATACTGGTTAAGAACAGCAGCGCCTGTAAAGATTACCTCATTGAAGCTATGAAGTATCACTTGCTGCCAACTGAGCAACGAGCATTGATGAAAAGCACTCGAACAAAATTGAGAACACCCGCTAGCCTTCCAAAAGTAAGACCGTTATTTTTCCAACGTACTTATTTCTTCAAACTCCATTTTAAGAGATTTCATGAGCATCACCATCACTTAGGTATTCCAGTAAAAGGTTTTGTACCAGAATTATTTATCACAAAAACACATTATTACAAATTGCACGTGTTTTTAAAGAAATGAATTTTGCCTAGTTTGCAAGACTCAAATCTCTCATTTAGGAGAAACATCTTTTAATTCTTTCTTGTACAGAAGCTTGCTTTAACACTTGTTTTGGTCTTTCAGGTGCTCTCATACGTGCAAACACTAACAAATATTATCTCCTTTTTAGTTGATGATGGTGGTTGGAGGACAGGCACCGAAGGCAATTCGCAGTGTTGAGTGCTATGATTTTAAAGAAGAACGCTGGCATCAGGTGGCTGAATTACCTTCCAGAAGATGCAGAGCGGGTAAACGATGCCTAATTTTTTGTTGCCATTGGTCGTACTTCAGAATTTAGGCTTCTATGTAAAGCATAGTATGTTCTCTGGAAGAGTACTTAAGATACTTACCTGAGAAGGGCTAAGCCTTGACTTCAGTGATCGTTCTTAACATTCTAATTACTTGCTAATCTGGAACAATACAAGTTTGATAACTTGATTTTAATTTGTGCTTCAGCTTGTAATCTCTAGAATAAACTGCTTTATTACCTTCCATAGATACAGAGGATAAAAAATTTAAATATTAATGCACCATAATAGTAAGTTTACTATTAAAATATATTATTAAATGAAATGAAGAGTATTCAGAAGTGATATTAAAAATGTTAAAATGTGATATTAAAGCAGCTGAGATATCTAAGCAAGAAGAAATTATGTGAGCATGATACTTAGAAATATGAGCTATTAGTTAAAAAACAGTGCCAGAACTTCCAGTGCTTAATCTGAATGAAGTGTGGCTCTTAGACACTGTCAAAAGCCTGACGAGTGTAGTGAGTGCTGTAAATTGTGTCAAGTATCTGCTTACTTAGCACAGTATGAAATAAAAGATAAGAGACTAAAATGCTCATCTTTCCCCCCCGTTTCCTTGTTCTAGGAATGGTGTACATGGGAGGCATGGTTTATGCTGTTGGTGGTTTCAATGGCTCTTTGAGAGTTCGCACAGTAGATTCCTATGATCCAGTGAAGGACCAGTGGACGAGTGTTGCAAATATGCAGGACCGGAGAAGCACACTGGGAGCAGCTGTATTAAATGGCCTTCTTTATGCTGTGGGAGGATTTGATGGGAGTACAGGTATTTTTTTTCCTTTATGCACTGCTGATTGGCTTTGTCTACTCTTGACATAATCGTATCGAATTTGAATGTCTCATACCTGTTAGCTGGGATGACGCCAGGCCAGCCTCATGCTTGGTTTCTGGTGTTGTGGAATGTGCATTAGTGATCACATCTTTCTACTTGAACAGTGGACTGTTCGCTCCCATCTGAGAGTTTAAGCTCAATGACTGGTGAATCTTTGACACATTCCCTTTCAGTATGCCTTCTACAGTCAGAGTCCTTAACTCATGGAAGATGTGAACAGAAAAATTGCCTGCTCTCTTTTGCCCTGTTTGCATATGAAATATACCTCTGCATTTTCATGTACTGTAAATAGGATTACAAACATCTTTCTCTGACCTGTGGGAAGGCTTTGGACATACTGTTCATTCTCTTCACAGATGCATTAAACCATTTGTGCAGAGATGATCTTTTTCCCTAACTATTACTGAAGCGTATGTAGGACAGAACATTGTGACTTAATTAAAAAAAAGAGAGAGAAAAAAAAATCTAGGGAAGAATTTTTCAGAGTTATACAATACCTTTTATTAATTTGCCTGTTTTCAGACACCAAGAATGGGTTGACTACAATCGGCTATCTAAAGGACATCTGTTGTGCCTTTTGCACTGTAGTTAGCAGTCCTTAAAATGACGTAATTTGTATTTTCAGATATGAAGAATTTTCCAGAAGGTAGACAATATGTTGCACCTATATTTATAGGGAAAATGTTATATTGTCTTCATAGGTTTATCATCAGTTGAAGTTTACAACTTAAAGACTAATGAGTGGTTTCATGTAGCTCCAATGAACACGAGAAGAAGTAGTGTTGGCGTAGGTGTTGTTGGAGGTAAGTTGACAAATTATATTAAAAAGAAGAGGAAGGGAAATGCAATCATTTACCCTACTACCTTTTCTCACTTTTGAAAACATACTTCAGATCTATGCTTTTGCTCAACCCTGTAACTCACTTGGTATGAAAAATACATGATCGTTCTACTTGATTTTGAACAGCTTTTAGCATAGTTGTTTTCAGTTCTCCAGAGCATCAGCTGCGCCTGAGGCCAATGGAGGAAAAGCTCTCTCAGCCTGCATGTCTAGGTGACGCATGTCAGCAAAGCTAGAGAGCCTGATTACTGAAGTGATGAGCTTATAAATTGGTCTCTAGTGATGTAGCACTGCAGTATTGCCAACTCTTATCTGTGGCTGACCTTGCTGTTTGCATGCTAGGGGTGATCTCAAGGACAGTGCCAGGAAAACTGCTGACTTCAAGCAGCCCAGATGTCGTTTGGACAGTGCAGACCTGGGCTGGCTCTTGGGCCTTAAAATAGTTTTAGGTGTGTGTTGTAACTGCAAGGGAACCACTGCCATTTCCGATCTGAAAATGCAGACTGTGCAAGTAATTTTCTTCTGAATTTTTGGTATTTCTAGGAAGCTTGTTTACAAGCTTCCAGTGTTGGACATACTTCAATTAGCTTGCTTTTGAACAATTCTTAATTAAAAAACAGGGTAAAGTGCCTTTACGTTTGAGCTAGGCAATTCTAAATCTTTTGACTCACTTTGTTCTTGTTAGATACTGGCTGCCTTGTACATCCTAGAAGTGACAAGAACTAAAGTGTACAATCTTAAACTAGTTAAAAAATAGAAACCCAGGTACTGATTAGTAGCTAATTCAGAGAAGGATGGCTTCCCCTCAGCCTGTGTACTAGTATAGTCTGTGTGCATTAGAAATTTGTAGGTTTCTGTTGGTTACCCCTCTAGGTAAACTGTATGCTGTTGGTGGCTACGATGGGGCGTCACGTCAGTGCCTTAGTTCAGTAGAATGCTATGATGCTAATACAAACGAGTGGACCTATGTGGCAGAAATGAGCACTAGACGGAGTGGAGCAGGTGAGTGGACAGGAAACAACTATCCTTGTAAAACTGAAACAAATTTGTGGTTTTAAAATGTATCTAAGAATATAAAAGGTAAGCTAAAGTCTGAGTCTAATGGAATGTGTTAGTCTTAGATGGCCTGTATATTGTAGGTTATAAACACAAAACTGTCCTACAGAGCAAGATTCAATCTGTTTAAAGTAAAGATCTTTCCTTGCTTTTTCATACTCTTCACATTACTCCTTTTCCCATAACTTCTGATGTTTTTAACATACAGACTAATATGCATGGATTCTGACAATCAATTTAATTATCACCGGAATGCTGAAGTGTCAAAATCTAGATGACTAGGATGAAAACATGTCATTTCTTCAAAGATGTTTCTTTGCAGTGTAGGGCTGATTTTTCTAATAGCATTTTCATGTTGACTTTACGTGTGAACTGTGACTAGATTTCTACCTCTTTGGAGGACTTGTTCTGCATTTTGGTTCACTGCAGGAAATTTTGTCCTTGTTCATTCTTAAGTTTGTATTACTGGTTTCATCCTATTACTTCCACTTATGTACCCTTTGTTTCATCTTCAGTAATTCTTCTCATTACCTGGTGTTTACATCCTTTGGATATGTATAGGCTACTACGTGTTATCCTTCCTTATCGTTTAGCCAAGGTATATCCATTTATTTCTTTATAATCTTACAAACCCCTTTTATTTTTTTGTGGATTTTTTTCCTTGCAATTCTGAGTATGTATATTTCTCTTTAAAGACCTCAAAAGTGCCTGTGATACTCTGCTTTTGTTTAATGAAACGATGCTTCCACAGCTCCAAATTGACTTCAGCATTTTCACTATCTATTTATATTATGGATTCAAATCTCATTTACTGTTCACTGTCCTCTATTTGTCTTTTGGTTATTTCAGGTTTTTTCAACTCACAAAAGTTGTTTTATTTCTCTAGATGTGTTTCCATGGACTTTTTCAAGGCAAATTACATGATATTATTTTTTCAATGTTCATTTTTTTAGTTGTTAAGTAACTTTTTTGCCAAGTGCTGCTTCTTAGCAACACCGTTTCAATATCTACTGCTGATTGCATTAATGTGCCTCATAATTGGAAGATACATTGCTACAAATAAAACTGGATGGACTTCTAGTATGCTTAGTAGATGATTAATAGTTATCCCAACTTTTCATCTTGCTTTCCATTATTCTTTATTAACTCTGAACAGCTCTTAATCTGATAATGTTAAGTCCAAATTATTTCAAAAGAAGTCTATAAAAGTATTAAAATAATTACTAAAAAAGGTATTTAATCTGTGATACTTCCATTATACCCTTACAAAATCAGCAAGTGGATATGTTTCTTATTGCTAAAACTAATGTTTTGATTAATCTAAACTAAAACTGATGTTAATGATACACTATATCTCAAGAAAGCATAGATGTATTGTGAAACTTCTAGTTACTCAGTCTGTGCATCTTGGAAGTAAATTCTGGATTAAAATTCTGGATTAAAAACTGGCCAGAGTTGCAGCAGGGGTACCATTAAATACTCCTGTCTAATATTGGCAAGTTTTGAGGAAAATATTTATATAAAATGGGCAAATTACAAGTATCGTTATAAAGACAAATTGTGTTAGTGGGTTGTGACAAAGCTTCATTTTGCAATCTGCCTGCACACCTATTTTATCTCAGGATTTTTAAAAAATGTTTTTTTCAAACTATCGTTGTGCTTGTAGCCTATTCATATGTTAGAAATTTTCAGATTTTTTTTTTTAATGTTGAATTACTTCTACAACTCTGAAATTTAGTGCCTTAGATATACTAACTACTGGGATCTTTCTGCCCCTCTCCTCTCTCCCCTTGTCTCAGAGTTCAGGACCGTGTTTGTTTACTCAGCTCTCTGCTGCCTTGTCCTTACCTTGTCCTCTGATTAAAAAACAATTGGTGAGGGAAGTAAATGTAATCAGTTATATTCATATAATTGAGTAAAATAATCAACATTCTTCTATGTCACTCTGTTAAATACTTGGAAAATTATATTTATGCGTGGGGAGGAGTGGGTGGTAATGTGTAAATCATGACTGTTGATTGACCTTGGCTGTAGTGGCCAAATATCCAAAACCACTAGAACTCTTTCAACAGGCAGTCAGTCCTGGTGGTGTTATGGGAGCTAACTAAAGAGAGTTTTGTTCCTCTATTAAACCTTTGCATCTCCGGTCATCTCAAGGAACTTAAGCCCATCTCTTCTGTTCCTACTCCTTCAGCTTCATTCAAAAGCAAATTCAGAGGTTAACCCTCAGTTACTCTTCTTTAGTACCAGCTGCTTCTCAGTTGATCAATACAGGGAGAGATCTGTTTCCAGCAACATACTGGGATGAGGAACTTGAGATCCAAATGTAGGCCATTTGGGAGGGCTGAGAGATATAAGACAGGGTCCTGAAAAATGGGCAGGAAAGAAAAAAAACAAAGAAAGGAGGACTCGGAAGACGGCAACAAGAGGATACAGACGGAAGGAGCAAGAAATAAGGTAGGACTTGGAAACTGGGACTGGGAAACTGGGAAAATGAAGCACCAAAGAGGAATGGAGGACATTATTGAAATAAGGAGCTATCAAAGAAAAAATGGCAGTGTGGCAGAGGGAAAACTCTACGCACTGAATAGCAAGGTCAGTAACTATACACAAAGGCTGGGTGGGGGACTTTATATCACATCATATATTTAAACTAAAAATCTAGCTCTGTAACGTTTAATGGTCCAAAAGATGAATGTTGTATTATTCTGTCTAATAAAGGGTGATCAGAGTGGGAGAAAGAAAAGCTGTCAAACTATACTGTGACACGATAGCTAGAAATAATAGCAATAAACCAGAAATTAAATTAACTGGGAAGAATATGAGGAAATGTTCATAGTGAGTATCACTGATAAAGCATTAGATAGCATGATTTATAAAGCAGTGTCCTATTAAGAAGCTATTTTTCAGATTTGCAGTGCCAATTAACTCTTCCACCTTTCTTTCCCTTTTCTTTTAATTATTAAAATCTATCTTTTTAATAAGAAAATTCAGTTATTTCAGCAGGAGTCGTTTCTCTCCCCATAGAGGAATGGCTCTTGCATACAATATTAGTGATATGTTTTCAAAGATGTTTCATCTGGCTGCTAAGGTCTCAGGATTCTTTTTTTTTTTTTTCTTCTCTGAAGGACTTAACTGATCTTTTGCATTCATATTTGCTCTTTTCCTTTAATAAAGATTTGAAGCTGTGCCCTTCCCATGGAACCCTTTAAGAACTATATTTGCAAATCTGTATCTCAGCTTTGAGTTTCATAATCTTACATGTGACATATATTACATTTCTCAATGTACTTTCATAGTAGTGGTTTTTCAGTTGTCTTCATGGTCCATCACTCGCAAGTTTTAATGCAAAAAACCCCTGCAGTTCTGAAATGTTATGTTTGGGTTCTAGCAGTGCATTATAAAGTGAGGAATAAATAAACAGGACTTCTTTTCTGCTTCCCCTATTACCATCTTTTCAATATGTGCAGCCCAGTTAGCAAGTAGATATAGACTAGCTATATTTATTCCTTCATCTCAAGCTTATAGAGTGATAATCTTTTGTTGTAAAGTCAAGGACACCCTAGGAGTAAAGGAGACCCTTTAATAACCTTGTGGATATTTTGATAACTGAAGCTTGGTGTTCTCAAAATCCTGGAAGAGGAGGGTGTTCACTCTAACCGTTTCCTTTTGTTTCATATATATGTTTACAAGGTATTCCAACACTTCAGCGGAAACATCCCTATTGTATAATGTCTATCCATTCAGCTTTTATCCTCCATACTGCACAGTTCTTAACTTTCTAAAAATTCACGTATGCTTTATCATCTTGTCAGATTTCTGTTATGCTGGCTGAGCACACTGTCTCATTTACTGTCACTTCTAATTAGTCCTAAATTTCAACAGTCCTCATTTTCCTGCACATCATTTTTCATCCAAAATTTTCTAAATCTTTTGTTGCAGAACAGCTCTGGTCCTTGTGTGCAGCGATATGGTAGAGGAGCATGCAAGACATTTTATCAGTGTCTTGCTGTAGTTTCTTTTTGCTTGAATGCATCCTGACCCAAATGTTTTCTGAAATAATTGACGGGATAAAGGATTTATGCTAGTGGACATAGTATGTGTTGTTTCTCCTTCATATTAGTCAAACCATTCTCTGGTTAATTTTGAGTATTTTCATATGTTCACAGGTGTTGGTGTGTTAAACAATTTATTGTATGCAGTAGGTGGTCATGATGGTCCTTTGGTAAGAAAAAGTGTTGAAGTGTTTGATCCCGTTACCAGTACGTGGAAGCACGTTGCAGACATGAACATGTGCAGAAGGAATGCAGGTATATGCAACAATTACTTTAAAACAGTGGTAATATCATTTGGTGTAAATGGCATTTTCCTGGATTTCTGCTGCTTTCATGATGTTGCAGAATAGAAACCATGCTTTTACAGGGCGAACAAGCTAATTGCTGATTTTCATATTGTTTTCTTTTTTTTTTTTTTAGGTGTTTGTGCTGTAAATGGTCTCTTGTATGTAGTTGGAGGAGACGATGGTTCCTGTAATTTATCGACAGTGGAATATTATAATCCAACAACTGATAAATGGACAGTTGTGTCATCTTGTATGAGTACAGGAAGGAGCTATGCAGGTAATGTGTATAGATATTTGTTAACAGACTTTTTACCTTTTTACAGTATAACAGCTAGGATAAGAAACTTGAAACTTGACAGAGCATCCAAGCAAAAAGTCCTGTCTGAGGTGAAAACTAATATACTAGATTGGGTATGAAGAATCTGAAGGTACATTTTGAGTGATGACTTCAGTTCTTCACTACAAGGAAAAAAAAAAGGTGTTAAACTGTACTCAAGAGGGATTTAGCATGTAAGTGATGAGTCAGTCAGATGATTCTGGTATGACCAGTTCTTTTTTTTTAAACAAAAGATTTGTGTCTAACTTCCTGATGTAAATGGTGGACGAGCTGACTAGGAGAGGAGCGATGCTAGATCTTATTCTCACGAAAAAGGAGGGTCTGGTTGAAGAGGTAAAGGATGAGGGCAGCCTTGGTTGCAGTGACCATGAGGTGGTGGAGTTCAGGATCTCATGTGGCTGTAATAGAATTCGGAGCAGAATAGCAACGCTGGACTTCAGTAGGGCCAACTTCGTCCTTTTCAAGCAATTGCTAGGGGAAATCCTGTGGGACAGGGTACTTGAAGGTAAAGGGGGGTTAGTGTTCAAAAGTGCTTCTTCCAAGCTCAAGATCGGTGCATCCCAACGGGTAGGAAGTCAAGGAAGGGTGCCAGGAGGCCTGCATGGTTAAACAGGGATCTGCTGGGCAAACTCAAGGGTAAAAGGAGGGTCTATAGATCATGGAAGGAGGGGCTGGCCACTTGGGAGGAATATAAGAATGTTGTCAGAGAGTGTAG
>WKFP01015114.1:682294-703783 GCA_011057875.1 Pterocles orientalis
CCAGCGCAGAGCCACGAAGATGATGAAGGGAATGGAGCATCTCCCTTACGAGGAAAGGCTGAGGGAGCTGGGTCTCTTCAGCTTGGAAAAGAGGAGACTGAGGGGTGACCTAATCAATGTTTATAAATATGTGAAGGGTGAGTGTCAGGAGGATGGAGCCAGGCTCTTCTCTGTGACATCCAGTGATAGGACAAGAGGCAATGGGTTCAAGCTGGAACGTAGGAGGTTCCACTTGAATATGAGAAAAAGCTTCTTTCCAGTGAGGGTGACAGAGCACTGGAACAGGCTGCCCAGAGAGGTTTCGGAGTCTCCTTCTCTGGAGACATTCAAAGCCCGCCTGGATGCGTTCCTGTGTGATCTGATCTAGGTGTTCCTGCTCCGGCAGGGGGATTGGACTAGATGATCTTTCGAGGTCCCTTCCAATCCCTAACATACTGTGATTCTGTGATTCTGTGAATGGCAATTTTTTCAAGTCACAGAAAGTTTCAGAACTTTGCAGTGGTTCAGACTACTTTGTCAGAGAGAAATTAGGGAAAATAAGAACACAGATGCTGGTGCAGTTTCTTGATTTTATGCTGGTTGCAAAATATTATATTAAAGCTTCATATTCTTGATTTTTTTTTTAATACTACCTAAAGATTTCTGTCTTTGGTTTTTTTTCACTCTAGGTGTTACAGTTATTGACAAACCATTATGATCGGGAAAGGGATTTTCAACTTGATTATGCACTAGAAGCAGTCTTCAACAAGTGTATTTGAAGTGACTGAGTATCTAAGCACTTCTCTACTTGTAGCTGCACCTTGAGTCACAGTGGAAGATGTGACTGTCTACAATTACAGATGACAGATGATGAAGATTACTCTAGGTAGAAGCAGTGTGTAGGAGTATTCTCCAGTTGAGCAGAAGCTGATTGAATTTTTGAAGTCTAGCGGACCATTTTTTTATTGCAAGGTCTTAAAAAAAAAAAAAAGCCACTTTCATAAGGACTGACTTCTGTCAGTTGTGACTGAGAAACGGATTGTCAGTGAAGAATGGTGTGTATTCTGGTGAAAGTAAATTTTTGTCTTATTTTTTCCAGAGACTAATATATTTAAAGAAATGAACTGTCAGTCTTCATAGTAGCTATTGAATCCCACCTCAGTAATTCAGGCTGGCATGGGGTAAATTTGTTTCCTTTTGTAAAAATTTTATTACTTGACTCTACTATGTGCATATGTTTGTGTGAGCATAAGTTGCTTTCTACTGAAATTCTTCAAAACCTGATTTTACTATTTATAATTTGGCACAGTACTTTGAATATGTCAGTACTATGTTGTAAAACAGAGTTGTATTTTTTGATATGTAACAATGCCTAACACTACTAATTCCCACTGAAGGAGATGAGAGATGGTATAACTTCTTGAACAGGTGTAATTTCAAGATCTTTTTAATAAAAATGTTGTCTGTACCTGTGATTTTTTTTTTTTCTGTTCAGTTTTGGTCACGTTTAGATGTTACTTCTTTCTTACCTTTTTATCCAAAAGGTGATTTGGCATGAAAATAACTGAAAATTTATAATGAATGTATGAAATTGCGTTGAACTTGCATGGTACTAAGGCCTATTTATGCGTGTATCCTTAGCTTCTGTTAGCTAATACCTGAATATACTGTATGTGGCCATGCTTGTAAAGCAGCTCATTTTTATTCTTTCTTGGATGGCCTCCTTTTAACATGACCAAAGTTATTGTCATATCTGAGACATTTTCTTCAAATAAAAGTTTGTATATTGTTTCCTAATGCCAACAAGTCGCTTAAAATTTGTGTTTCTCAATACAGGTCTCAAATCAAATAATCTTGACATCAATGAAGAAAGGTTTTGTTTTGCAGGGGGAAGCTCATGTTCTGAAAATCTGAATGCAAGCAAATTGAAAAGAATCATTAAGGTTTAGGAACTGGCCATGTCCATATAACTCACGGGCTGCAGGTCTGTTTCCACAAGCTTTGGTTTTCAGGTAGGTGAGGTAGTGGCCACCTCTAAGTTCCAGTGAAACGACTGGAGCTGTGACAGCAGTGTAACAGCCGAGAGTACCATAGCTTTTCGGCAATACTGAATTTAAACGGATTGTTGCGGTTTACTGCTGGTGCTGCGTGACGCAGTGTGGGCTGAGGCAGCGGGTTTCACTCCAAACACTTTATGTGAAGGGCACAGGGGTGTTGGTACAGTGTTCCCTCCCGGTGTCTGGGCGCAGCGGCAGGCAGCCAGCTATCCCCGCAGGCCGCGGGCCCCAGGGGAAGAGCCAACGCCCCTTCCAACGAGGCGTCAGGAGCAGCGCGGGTGGCGGTAACGGGCACCGGGGGCTCCTCGTGGGAACGGCTGTTTCCCTTCGCCTGGCTGCCGCTGCTCCTCCTCCTCTTTCTGCGACTGTGCTGCTCGGTAGCTTCTGCCGCCGGTCCCGCCCGCGTCGGCCGTGTGGGGACAGGCGCTGAGGGCCCCGGAAAGAGGCACCCCCCCGCCCCGCGGCGAGGGAAGAACCGCGCCCGCTCCGCCCCGCCCGCCTCTGCCCACCTGAGGTACCGGTCTCCTCATCGCGTCTTGACGTCACCCAGTCTCCCTCCTGCCTCATTGGCCGTTCGCCGAGGTCTCACTATCCTCACTCCACCCCTTCAGCCAATCGGTGCGCGGGAGACCAAGCTCCGTCCGGCCCTCCTCACGCCTGACTCTCCTCCGCTGCCGCCAGCCAGCCAATGGGCGCCGCGCCGGGGATTGCTGCGCGGCCAATGGGAGGGCGCACTTGAAGAGCCGGCGGCCCCGGTGGTTGTTATTGCTGCGACGGGCGCCGCTGCCGCCGCCGCTGTCACACAGGTGAGAGAGGGCGCGGGGCCCACCGCGGGCGGAGGAAGGGAAGGCAGAGGCGGGCGGGCGGTCGCGGCCTGAGCCCTGGGGCTGCGCGTCTCGTTGGCGGGGTGCGGGCGCCCGGCCGGGCGTCACACCCCCGGACGTTCCTTTCGTCGCTGTCACCGGCCCGCGTGTGGGCGGCCAGTGCCCAGTGGCGGCTGGTATCAGCGTCCCTCCGCTCTGCTCCTCACAGGGTCTTCGCAGGGGACGGACGAGCCGGATCCCGGGCGCGGCCTCGCCTCTGGCCTTTGGCTACCGGCTGCTTTCCCGGAGGGTGAGTTGGGCGTGCTGCAGCTAATCGCCGTTAATACAGTGGTACCGGCCGTGGTGTATTTGCTGTTAATCGGGAGCGGTGGCGGCTGGGTGCTGTCGCTTAGGAAGAAAAACAGTGGCGAGTGTTGCTGGGTAGCGAGCCTGGTGCGTTACCGGCGCTGGGCCTGGTCTGGGTGTATCAGCTGGGTACCAACCGGCCTCCTCGGGCTCGGGGGGTGTTAGAGCGGCAGATGCGCCCGTTGGAGGGTCCGGAGGACACATCGCCTGTGGAGAGAGGCTGAGAGCTGGGCGTGTTCAGCAAGCAGGAGAAAAGGCTTCCGGAATACCTGGCTGTTGCCTTCTAGTGTATAAAGGGGGCTTGTAAGAAAGACAGAAAGACTTCTTACAAAGACCTGTAGCAACAAAACAAGGGGAAACAGTTTTAAGCCAAAAAAGAGTAGGTTTAGATTGGACATAAGGGTGACATTTTTTACAGTGAGGGCGGTGAGGCACTGGAACAGGTTGCCCAGAGAAGCTGTGGATGCCCCATCCCTGGAGGGGTTCAAGGCCAGGCTGGATGAGGCTTTGGGCAACCTGGGCTAGTGGAGGGTGTCCCTGCCCATGGCAGGGTGCTTGGAACTAGATGATCTTTAAGGTCCTTTTGCAACCCTAACCAGCAAGCAGCCTACTCTGTGGAAAAGGCAGAAGTTCTGGGCACCTGCAGGAACACTGCCTCTGTGCTTTTGGGAGCTGTGATGAAAACTCTGTAACTTAGGGAAAGGGGGATTGCCTCAAGCCAGCTGCAGTCTAAAGGTAGTCTGCTGTGTTGATGTAGCTTGTATGGATTCTGGCTCACAGCTACAAGAAGAATGAGGCTGGATAATCAAAAGATCACGGTTAATTTATTTTCTAAGGCTAGTTTGAACTTTTGTGTGCTCTTTCCGTGCAGACTACAATTATCCTGCAAAAGACTGGAAATCAAATTGAGTAATAATTAATATTTCTTTTTCTCTCTTGATCTTATTTCAAAACTTAAGATCTGATTGTCTTTTAGATTGGTTTGCCTCTCAAACCAATGTTGAAATTTGTTCTTTTATGCAATCCTGTAGGAGAATCTATCTTTCGCTTCCCTTTCCTTCCTTTCTTCCTTCCCCTTTTTTTACTTTAAAACTAGATAACAGCTAAGGTAGGTGGTGAGGGTTTTTTTTGAAGATTAACTGCTGTTTATTCAATTTTTCTCAAAAATTGCAGGTTACTTAGACAACATCAGAAGAACTGTAATTGTGATGCTTTATGCTTGAACAATGGCAGTGAACGACAGCGTTAATATCTTGAACTCTGCTTATCTGGCGGTGGAATATATAGACTCTTTCTTGCCTGACAATCCATTGCAGCAACCATTTAAAAATGCCTGGAATTATATGCTGGATAACTACACAAAGTTCCAGATTGCGACTTGGGGATCACTTATAGTTCATGAAGCTTCATACTTCTTGCTCTGTGTACCTGGATTTGTCTTTCAGTTTATACCGTACATGCAAAAGTATAAAATTCAGCAGGTAAGACAAAGTTGTGAACTACACACTTCCTGATTTGCCTTGGAATATGTGACGTAGAACACGTAACTGCAGTATCCTGGTTTCCAGTTTATATGACCCTGTTTCCTCTATCACTGTGGACATCCCGGAAGTGGCAGACCAAAATTACGATGTGTGTGAGGAGAAGAGAAGGGGATTTTAGGGGGAAGGTAGGGAGTTATTTCTGAAGGAGGGTATCCTTTCCGGCATGGAGGTCTAGAGAGAAAAGGGTATGGCAATCTCTGTTAGCAAAGTTAAATTTTCTCTGTGTAAGTTTATGTATCAACAGGGAAGGTACAGTAGAATCACAGCATCTGTGGTAGAGGTATGTCTTGGTATTATAAAATAATTACATGGTGTGCTTATGTAATAGCAAGCATTTCTTTCAAAGTATCTCTATGTACATGCTCTTGAAAGGATTTTGAAATTTTAACAATGGAGAAAGACTGGGATAGACTGCATACTCCTAATCCGCAGCAAAGGCACATCCGGTATCCAAAGATTATTGTTTTCCCACAGTTCCTTGTAACATGAATTGGAAATTAGTAATAACAGCTTCTGAAATCACTGCAGTATTTGGTCAAATGTCTCCCTGCAAAAGCTGGATGTTTTCAAGACAACTTATTTCTTCACAAGCTTATACCTTCAGCTTCTCTTTGTGTTATGTTTAGCTATGGAAATACATTCTGTGATGTGAAGAAGAAAACCAAACTTTGATTTGTGTTAAACTGTTGAGTATGAAATGTTCCCATTAATCGTCAACACTGAAATAACAAGAGTAGTTTGAGGTGACTGGCAAAGACAACCTCTGTTAAGAGAGGCTTACTTTGAAATTGACAGAAAGCTAGCTTAGAAAAACAAGAGGTTTTGATGGAACTGAATCCAATCTTATGTGATTTGTATTGCCTGAGTTAATATGTATTATTGGAGGACCTGCTATCTGTCTTCCAAGCAAAGTGAAACTGCCTCCAAAGTATTTTTGCAATAGAAGTATGTAACACGACTGATTCTTTTTGCTTCTTCTTAGGATAAACCAGAAACATGGGAAAAACAGTGGAAGTGTTTCAAAACACTCCTCTTCAATCACTTTTGCATTCAGCTTCCTCTGATTTGTGGCACCTATTACTTCACAGAGTATTTTAACATCCCGTATGGGTGGGAAGAGATGCCTAGATGGTAGGTAGATTTTCTTCTTATGTTGATGCTGAGTTACATACAGTTGGAGGCAGAATATTTAACAAATAGCGTTGTCAGCTCCAGTACACAATAATTTTTGGCGATATAAACGATGTTTGCTAATCATATTTCTGTTGATGCTTAAATGCTATAAAAGCTAATTAGAATTTTTGAGTTTTTTGATTTTTTTTTAAGTGGCCCTAAATTATTCTGATACTTGCAAGAAAAAGGGATTAGGAGGGAGTTTCTGGAAGCAAAGCAAGATTCATGATGCGATGAATGTTGGACTTTCTGGGTTTTTCCATCTGCATTTTTTGATTCTTCCCCCACCTTGTTTTGTATCATAGCAGCACTGTGTTCCTTAAGAGAGAGAATGTACCACCTGTTTCACATTACCATTTTTTGCACTAAATTGAGACTTCAAAACAAAACTGGATTAGTTATAAATCCCTTTTAATTTTTATTTGTTTGCTTTTGGGTTTTTTTTAATAGCTTTTTTTCTTTACAACAGAAGCTCATGTTTCTTGGAAATTTATTTTCTATCTGGTTTAGACAGCTGATGCAGCTCTGCTTTTATATCTACATCTTACGCAGTCTACAGATGTTCTTTATAGACTGTAATATTGAAATGACTGTTACACTGCGTGCTAATTCACTTCAGTGTATCAACAGATGAGCTGATAGGTACAAGAACTAGTGTTTGGCAATTAATATTTTTAGTATGTTAAAAAGGTAGTGTCCATGCACTGTTAATCAATCAGTAGTACACATATTTCCCACCCTTACTAGCATATTAACTATTGTATCTTTTAAGATTGTCTGTTTCCTAGCATAGTCTGTAGCTAATAGCACTTCTGCTTTGTGAAGGTATGTTCTGGTTGCCCAGTGTTTTGGATGTGCAGTGATTGAGGATGCCTGGCACTACTTCCTGCATAGATTGCTGCATCACAAGAGAATATACAAGTATATCCATAAGGTTCACCATGAATTTGTTGTACGTATTCCTTGATTATTTTTTAAAATAGTTTTTTGTATGTGTGGCTTCATACACCTTATTTACATGTCTTATTTGAAAGAGTTAAGAATTTTGTGTGTGCACCGTATGTGCAGCTTATATGATTCAGGGAAGGATGATGGATATGGGGCTCTGGAAGCCATGTAGTCAGTTCACGATACTGCACCGAGAACACAGTGCGGTACAGGGATGTTTTGGGTGGTTCAGCATTTAACAGTGTTGGAGCTGACCTTGAGCACAAGGTAATGAGCCATGCTTGACTGGAGGTGGCACTGTTCTGAGTGAATTAGGGTCCAGCACTGCTTGCACCTTATAGTTGGTATAGCTGTGTTTAGATGGCACAGATGTCTCTGATCACAGCGGTCAGTTCTGCTGTGTTTGTGTACTGCTGTGTTGCAGCATATAACCTGTACTGTGCATAAGGTAAACTGGAGTGGTTCATACAGGCTGCCAGTAATAGAGAAGCTCTGTATAGACTGACGCGTGCCCGTGTACGTACATCTGCAGCAGCAGCAGCCACTGTTTTCCTCTTGCCCTTGGCAGCCCCTCAGGTCTCCAGGAGCAGCAGCTTCTGACCATTACTTGTGAGTGGTTAGCAGTTCACATGGAAACGATCTGTAGGCTAATGGCTGCTTCAGTAAGAACTTTTCTTGATAGTAAAAGGTGATTTTAAAATCACCTTAAGCCTAAGTAGACTACGTGTTTTTCTAATAATCAAACTTTTAACCTTCAGTATTAATTTTTTTAAATGTTATCTTTTTATGATGGTCTGCTTTTGAAAACCTTCTACAGAATTTATTTTTTTGTAAACCAAATGTAGGAATGACTGGGAGTTGTGTGTGTATATATATTAAAAATATATATATACATATATAAAGAAAATAAAATGTTTTATTCCAGTCTCTAATAATATTTGAGCAATAAGAATTTGTCTTAAAAATTGTCTAAGATGAGGGGGGCTTTCAAATTATTTTAAAAATAAATTTCTAAGTGAATCTTGACTCTGAGAATATTTTGACTTCTTTCTTTCTTCTGCTTCCAATACTGGATGTATAGCAAAGCTGATAGGAGCTTCCCAAACACTTTTAATATTCCTGAAATAATGTTTTGGTCTTGGGTAATTAAGCCTAAATAAAAGTTTTAAACTTTTCAACTAGTAGTGAAGTATTTGGAATCACTAATGGAGTCATAATCCTTATGACCTTGGAATACTGTTTTCTGTTTTCCCAGTGAGGAGCTGAACACCCGCATTCAGGCGCTTGGTCAGTCAGACCATTTCCTTTTCCCACAGTGACGTTCCCTTTGTTCTGTTGTAGTCTTGTGGGGTAATGGGGAGAGTACCACGAAAGGGTGATTCTGATTTGGGGGTATATAAAATAGAAAATGATGACTTTTCCTGTCTGTTATCTCTTTCTAGTCTCCATTTGGAATGCAAGCAGAATATGCGCATCCTCTGGAAACACTTATCCTTGGAGCTGGCTTTTTTATTGGAATTGTTGTTTTCTGTAACCATGTGGTTCTTCTGTGGGCATGGGTAATATGTCGCTTGATGGAAACCATCGACGTCCACAGGTGCAATGCTTATTGCTTTTTAATAATTGCTTTTTCTCTTCTCCCTAAGTCTGTCTTAAATTTTACCTGTCTCTTTCACTGAGCTTTACTGTTTATTTTGCACTGAAATGCTTTTATGCATCTTACAAAGACTGACACAACGTGAACAGTTAATACTGCTTTCTGTTTTGAGGTAGTGTTAATAGCTGATTAGAAGAGTGTAGACTGTTAGCTAGAGCATCTTGAGGGTGCTGGAAGGTAGGTGCTTCATTAGGATGTCTATCTCTTGATATTTGGTGTACAAGTGACCTTATGCATATTAGAACACCAAAAATCAATTACAAAATATGATATTCTGGACAAGAGTTCTTTCTGTTTAATACTTTGTCAGACGGTTTTCCTGGATAAGAGAAATTTTGGCCTATATAACCACTGACTGCCTTGTAAATAAATAAATAAGTAAATAAAGGGGTTTTATTTATTTATGGTAAATACAAAGGGCAAGACTTCTTGTTTCCATAGTATAACTGACTTCTTTCAAATTTGGCTTTGATAATCCCAATAGGGAAATGAATGAGCTTTTTTTTGAGAGGAAGGGGCAAGTCGGAATCCATATTTGAAATGTTAATGTTACACTTGATGTTGTATCTGTAAATGTATTATGAAGCATGTAGTGTCTTACTGTGAGCTGTGTCAAGTGTTTTAGTGGAACATGAGCTACTAAACCAACTCGCCGTACACATCATTGCTGGTTTAGTTGTATATTAGTTGTTTTCTGAGAAGTCTATGTTGTGACATATCATAAAGTGCTTGATGCAAAACATTAATCTCCTTTGATAATTATAATTTTAGTGTGTTTATAACAAATTAGCTTGCGCTCTCCCCACTAGGTGGTGGTAAGATGCTTTCCAGTACCACTAAGCAAAAGATTTGAAGTCCCTCTAAAGCAAACTGTTCTGGTTTTAATGTTACTTTAATAGTATATTTTGAATTTTAAACATTTGAAGAACTTTCAGTAAGCTGAAAATAAAATACTACAATTATGGTTTATTTTAGATGGTGTTTAAGCAGCTGAGCTGATGTTCCTAGCTTGTCACTGAAAGATGGTGTTATTGTTCCTCCTTCCTAACGTCAGTTAAATCTGCTACGGCAGCAGGAAGTCGACCACTGTGATTTTTTTATGTCACTTGCTTAATTTTTTTTGTGTGTTGCCTAGTAGACTGAGCTGAAAAGGTCAGCAAGTACCAAAGCCGTTGTGGGATAGTTTACAGAAGCTTTTACCTAGGATAGGAGGGATCTTGTTTTCCTGTTAAGCCAGAGTTACAGTCATTACCTCAGGGCTTTATAACAGCAAAAAAATCTTTTTATTTTATAAAAACAACAAGTTAGTGTCTATATTATGTGGTTTATATCTGGGAAAAATCCTTACTAGTTATTTTCTTTTTTCCCCTCCCTTGTAGTGGCTATGATGTTCCGCTGAACCCTCTGCATTTGGTGCCTTTCTATGCTGGAGCCCGTTTTCATGATTTCCATCACATGAACTTTATCGGCAATTATGCTTCAACCTTCACGTGGTGGGACAGAATCTTTGGTACAGACTCTCAATTCATTGCCTTTAAAGAAAAAGAGAAGAAGCAACAACTCATGAAGAAGAAGGCTAACTAAATTTCCAGTGTAAAAATTCTGATGCTAGTACCGGTAGTCAACTTTGCTTTTCTGTAAAGCAAAACAGTGATTGGGTGTTAAACAAAAATCTTGTTCCTTGGCTACTAAGTGGTAGGGAAAACTGGCTAATTACACTGCAGTATCTTCCTAATGAGAATGCTTTCTATTTTGTATGTAAGTACTGCATATATTTTAACTACAGATTTAAAGATGATGCGAAAAAAAACTGAGATGACTTGTGTCTATCCTTTTTTTTTTTAATTAAAAAAAAATATTCTGCTTCATCTGTGATGTTGCCCACTTTGGATCCAGGTAGAATTATATACATACACTGAAATTGGACTTAGTTTTTTAAAATATATATTCTTAAATTTGTAATATCAAATAGCAGAGCATATTAGCTGGTACCAGCATTGTATTATTTAAATATTGGGTAAAAGTTGCTTAAAACCAAAACATCTGTTAATGGGAAGCTTGGACAGGCCATTTGCACAATGGATAATGCGAACTGTTAATACCAGAATAGCTGGCTAAACATGAGTTAGCAGAGACATTCCTGATCTAGATTTATTATGTTACTTTATATTACAGGTAAAAAGAATACAAGGTTTTATTTGAAGAAACTGGTTTTTGCTGCTCTTTTGAAGTTAGTCGTCAGTGTACTTAGCATTTACATTACATTCTTCTGTGTGTTGTAATTTGCTGAACTGACTTGTTGCTATATTTGCACTTGTGACTGATAGAATAAATGTGTTTTGATTTGATGCTTGTATTATACCTTTCATATGTTTTTTTTTTTTTAATACAAACCTGTGATTAAAAAAAATGTAGGATGTAGCATCTTACTCTGTTCATCTCTTTAGTGAAGAAACGTTATTTCTGTTAGTATGGGCTACAGCAGCTCCACCGGTTAAACTGCTTACAGAGACAGCAGTAAGAAATGGAAAGCATCTTGTAAATTCTGCTGGTTTGTGTTTTGGACTTGGACACATAGCTACTCTGTGTAACGACAGCTTCTGGGTCAAATGCATTCTCAAGTTAAGCTACAGCTTTCATGAACTAGAATCTCAAAATCTACTACTTGAGTTGTACTCGTAGTAGAAGCAGTAGTCTGATATTGTTGAATCTAAATATTTGTCTGTTGCATGGCAAATAACTGTGGAGGTGAGTAAGAAGGGCTTAAAGCCTTATAAAGATCTTGCATTTTGTATTTTAGTATCAGCTGCTCTTCAGACTTCAAAAACCACTTCATATACCCTGGAAGTCCTTTCAAGATGCTTACAGTGTTTTCCCTAGTCAAGACCATCTGAATTTTCATGCTGCTTCCCCTTCAGTCTGGCATAATCTTCAAAACAGGCACTCTTATGAAAGTGCTGGTGAGATTTGGCTTCTAATAAAAATCCGAGGTGTTATTGAGAGTGATTCAAATATTACTTGAGATGTGGGAGTGGTTCAGATTTCTCTTCTGCATGTTTCATAGAAGCTTTTACTTCTCTGTGTCTGCGTTCAGATTTGGTGTTCTTCCCCTTCCCTCTAAAAGGAAGCAAAAATTCCTGACTGTGGCAGGTGAGTGGAAGCTGAAAACCCTGGATTGTTCAGTTTTTAGCAGCAACTGGCACTTAAGACTTCCTGAATCCATGTGCACTGCCACCTTGAACCCTCCATGGTGGAAGCGACCTCTTAAATCAGATTTCAAAGATGGACATTATCCTCTTTGCTTTGTCAACGCCCACTCTCATCCTGCAGCTGCAGCTGTACTTAGCTTTATTTTACTGAACCCCTAGCCGAAAAATACAAGGAGCCTTCAGTGCTTCAGCTTTGCCCTGCGTACGTGATCCTGCTCCGTGGTTCTCGGGCTGCTGGCTTGTCCAAAAGTTGTGTACAGCTGTGTGCCAGTTGCTCAAATACTCCAGTACAGGTGTGTGTAAAAGCTTGGTGTATCCTCCGCTAGTGCAGAGCTCAATCAGAGCACAAGGAGTTTGACAGGATGACTTCACAAAGTTACACTGTGTATTTCATTCTTCAAGAGGTTTTCAAAATAAGGAATGTAATTTTCATGTATTACTTGCACCATCTTTTCAGGTACAGTGTGCATGGGTGGGTTTTTTGTTCTTTTTTGATGACTTGAATCCATACTTTTCTGACACCCGTTGCTATTTCATTTTTTGGGTTATTTTATGTACATCCTTAAAGTAGCATGTGGTCACATCATTGTTTTTGATCCTCTTTAACAAATCCCTAGACATTTTTTTTTTCTGAAAAAATGTGCTCACCAGACCTCTCTCAGCCCAGGAACTTGCATTTGAAAACCATGGGCTTGTTTTGCTGTAGGACTCAGACAGACCTGCGTTTTGCCACCACCCTGCCACCTCTGCAAGTGCAGAACCTTGTATTTATTACTGAGCATGATACTGGCTAGTAAATGACCGACCTAATTACTGTATCTTTTACGCATAACAAAAACTGTGTTAGGCAATTACATTTTCAAAGGTTTTAGGCCTTTATTAAGACTTCACTGATTTTTTTTCCATGTTTAGTGAGAGAGACTACATATAGAGTACGTGTAGTTCTGAGAACTAAGAGGTTTTTGTGCGATAGAAAAAAAATGAGAGCAACATATGGGTGACAGATTTTGGCTCTTGACGGGGCACAACACAACCTTACACAATCTGTTGTCCTTTATCCTCTCTAGCCAGGAGAGAGATTTAACTCTTACAAGTGGTAGGATAGGGGAAGGAGTGGGCAAGCAACAATTTTTGCAACCTAATCTTTTCCTGAAAGTCCCATAGAGTTTAAGTAAGGCTCGTCTGTGAGAAATAACAGCTTGTACTGTCCCTTAGGATAGGACAAATAAGTCCGATGGAGGTGATGAATTAATTTCTTTGGGTTTGTGTCAAAAAACATGGAAACTTGAAAAGTATAATAAATTGTTAAGATTAGTATTGCAAAATAATCAACTGCTTTTGGCTGCTGATATGAAATACTGAGTAAGGAGGTTTATATCACACAACAGCACAGCCTGTCAGAAAATACTAATAATGACTGATACTATATTTGTAGATTATGTGACTTCCTTTATTTTCCTCACTGAGTTTATAATAAATGACTGCTGAGTGGTTTAAGGTAATTTTAAAGAAAAGTGTTATGTTTCTAGATTTTTAACATTGATTTTTATTGAAAAAATGCTATTTTGAAACCTCTATTATGGCTACAGATAATTATTGCTAGGTACAGTGTCTGGTTCATTGCCTCCAAATCTCCATCCTGTTACTGCTGCCTCTCTGTCAGCTGCAGCTTTCTGGTAAATCTCAGCCACTGAAACCTGCAACTGGCGGGTCTAGGGAGAAGGCGACTTTTTGCCATTGATTCTTGCTATAATTTTTTGTCTATGAAGGTAAACCAGTCAAATCACTCTTCAATGGTATTTTTCACCAGCTGACCAGGATATATCGCGTCCCCCACAGTAAGGCATTTCCTCTGTTTCTCAAATAATTTCTGTGGTTTGTGTCTGAATTTCCAATGTCTTGTTTCAGCTGTATCAGAAATGTCTGTCCAGATCCTTCACTCTAACGCCACCTGGATAGTATAATCGCATCCTTCCTCTTAACCATTTTCCTTATGTCTAAACATTCAAAGATAAAATCGGCCGGTCTGTGGCACTGCTGGAGAATACAGTCAAGTGACACATCTGTTGTGATCTCTCAGTGCTCCTGGAAGTGCTGCTTGCCAGTCTGTTACGAGTGTGTTTTCTATTTCTTGCTTTTAAGTGTAATTTGCTGCACTGAAATATTTACATGTTCTTGATTTACCAAGTAATCTAAATTGCATTCCAGAGGTGCTATATCCTCATTATTCACCACTCTTTGTCATCCACAAATTTGAATCGGCTGTGATTCGCATTTTTGTCATCCCTGAGTAGATTAGCCACTGGACTTGAAAAACCAGTCCCTGTGGAAGACCAGAAAAACTCTTCTGTTAGATAACGACTCACCCCTTTTATAAAACCCTTTCGTCCAGTTTCAAGTACTCTGAGAATGGTCCTGCACGGTAGTTTCTCTGTGTGAGAGTGTTTGGCGATACAGCCGTGGCATCTCTCAGAAATTGGAGCTCAGTGTCCAGGACCTAGTGTCAGCCCAGGAGCAGCGAGATTTAGCATTGCAATATGTAACTGAACGGTGGGGTTTTTGCTTTTCCTTCGCTGTAACCTCCTGTGTAACTGTCTTGTCTGCATTTGGATTTGTAAAAATTAATTCTTTACTTGTTTCTGTTTCCTTTGACCTGCCTTGTGTTAAGCCTGTTCTCAAGGTACGAGTTTCCATATCTCAACCCTGTTTTGCAGGCATCCAAGAAACGGAGCCACTGAGTTGTGCAAGGCATTTCGGAGGTTGGTAACAGAAGATAAATCTTCAAGTGACCAGAGCTGCTGAGTATAATAAGTGTATATAATAAGTATATAATCAGCATTCAGATAAGTTTTGTAAAAGCTTCTTCTGCCTCACAAGTTATCTTTACATAATTGCCTGGTAGTTTGTTAACACTGAGACCCACTGTTCTCTTTTTGAAATTGGTCAGAGCTATTCTATTGTTAATTTATTGATTGAAACCCTTACCCCTTTTACTGGTCTTTAGGACATATATGGTTTATAGATTTTTTTCTGAATAGTTGCATCATGTTAATATCATAATTAGTCTTTCAGAATTTCTCTAAGGAGATAGCTCTCCTCAGAGTGGGGCTTAAAGACCAGCTAGTGATTTGGTCTTGCTGATCTGAACACCCTTCTCCCTTACGCGTTATGTTCAGCACCCTACTTGGTTATTTGTCTGTTAGAAAACACACTCTTCCTCTCGCAGTATAGTGCAACCTGTCACTTCTTTCCAAATATAAACCAGAGAAGTTTACTGCGTATTTACATGGCATTGTTATTAACAGTAATTTGTTATTATTAACCTTCAAAGGTTAAAAAGAGGATAGATTTAGATTAGATATTAGGAAGAAATTTTTCACTGTGAGGGTGTTGAGGCACTGGAACAGGTTGCCCAGAGAAGCTGTGGATGCCCCATCCCTGGAGGGGTTCAAGGCCAGGCTGGATGAGGCTTTGGGCAACCTGGTCTAGTGGAGGGTGTCCCTGCCCATGGCAGGGGGGTTGGAACTCGATGATCTTTAAGGTCCTTTCCAACCCAAACCATTCTGTGATTGGGTGGTTAATAATGTAAATACCTGATCTCTATCATAGAATGATTTTTAGGATTTCTGTTGTTCCTAATGTGCTTCTGTTGTTCCTAGTGGACATAGCTTTAGGATTCTCATTTTTGAATTATAAAAACATAGTTCCCTCAGGCTGCTTGTCTTGCCACACAAATAAAAAAAGTGCAGAGTTACTTGAGTCTTATAAGCAGAACTCTGTGAGTGTGAGGGTTTGGGTTTTTTTTTTTTTGAAGATTTATTTAGGTACATGGTGAATCATGATTCACTGAAAAAGACAGATTCAGGCGAGTCAAAAGTATTTGAAAATTTGAATCACATTCAGCAAATTGGTTTGGCCAAAAGAATGGACTGACACGTAAATATATGTATGTGTGTTTGTATTTATATATTTGTCTATAAATAAATATTTTTGTAAATGTCAATGAAATTTTCTGCACCGTTACCAATTATTTAGACTGCATCTGTTAGTGAAACACAGTCTGCTCTTCAGTGTCGTATGCAGACAGGCCTTGTGATGAAAGTCATAGTGTCTGAACCAAGGAAAATAGGAGGAGGGGTTGGATAGAAAGTCATTGATTTGTTCCTCCTGCTCTGTTCTGTGGATGCTCATAAACTCTCTGAGAATCTAATCGTTGTTTCTTAATCCCTTATTGAAAGGAAATAAGTGTGTGTGAACTCGAAATATTCTATAGTACATAAAACACCGTATTTCACACAAGATGTGCACGTGCATGTCTTAAGTACTAATTCTCTTCATCCTTTCAGGGGTGGAGGGTTAAACAGTATGGAAATTAATGTAAATCCATTCAGATCTAGTTGTGAGACTGATTTTGTGCAGTGGAATAATAATTCACTACTTGAGCAGATGAAAAGAAATAGATGATTTCAGGGCCTATTTGTGTCTTCTAGTGACATTGTATTTTGGGGAAATAAATTTGAAGGGAGTTGCTACACTGCACAAAGGGTTTTTTTGACTGATCAGAAAGTTCTAGAAGATGACACTGTAAGTCTAAAATCACAGCATCAGCGGATTTGTTTATTTTGTGTGTAAGGCACAAGGGAAAGTGATGTAGAAAACAGGGAATATTTAGCCTGTGGTGAATGTAGCCAGCAAAACTGATAAAGAAGTGTTCGTCTCTTGAATGCTAGGTCAGCTGCCTTTATTTGCAGTTCATTTTGGAGCTCTGAGAGCGTTGTGCATAATTCTGTAGTCACGTGAAGTCATAAAAAACCAATACAATTCGTGATGTTAGGGAGGATGGCACTTCTGTGATCCTACATCTGCACAGCGATCCTGGTAAGAGAAAACGATATATCAGGGGGTCTCTGTACATCCAAGTCTTGCAGAAAGCTTCAAGCAAGTTTGCATTTGTATTATCTCCCAATGTTTACAGCGGTAAGAATGGAGAGTTGAAAGCTCCAAGAAGGGCTCTGTAGGTGCCTTTGCACATGGTTGCATTCTTGTAACCCTGGAATTAAACTGGGTGGAGAAGTTTCTGAACGTATTTGGGTTTTTAAGATGGCAAGAACTGGGGGACCTGGCCTTTGGTTCTTGCTATGAACCTTGGTATCAAACAATCCAGAACTGACAGGACACTGAAGGATAACTGTTATAGGTAAATATAGACAAATATTATGTTTATATATATAGATAAGTATTTATACATAGTAGTTGCATTTTCAGGTCTGAGTTTCTGAGCTGGATGAGTTTCTGAGCTGGTTTATCACTAAGTGTCGATGATGATGTTCTGCTAGAAGACATTGATAGAATCACGGAGTCACTGAATGGTTAGGGCTGGAAAGGACCTTAGAGATCATCTGGTTCCAACATTATTTCCATTATCTTTTTGGTTGGAACAAGACCACTCAAAGTTTAGGAAAATATTCATAAGGTCACAAAGAATTGTTAATGAAACTTCCTGAATATTGATTCGGTATGAAATGGTGATAAGCAAGGATGATAAACAGGCACACTCTTTTAGATTGGAAGATTTAGATTAGATTAAATTATTGGGGACAAGATTCTATTTGTAAAGGGATGAACTGGTTGTGTGATTTTCAAACTTTACAAAATGCTGAACTTCTCAAAATTTTCCTGTGAGGCTTTGTGTCCTTTAAAAGTAATAAACTGGCATGGAAGTTGCTCTTCAGCATTTAACCTTTGATCGGTTGTCCTTCACAGGCTGTTTTGACATGGTCTAAACACGTACGCCTATAAAACAGGTCGAAGATACAAGTGTCTGCAGTATCTGCAGTCTAGAGGAGACTGTGATTTATTGAGATATCGTGAATGGTTCCTCCCGAGAGCATTCCCGTTGAACACGGTGGGAGGTTGGAACTTGATGATCTTTAAGGTCCCTTCCAACCCTAATCATTCTATGATTCTATGATTCTATGTGCTCTCCAAATATTCTCGGTAACAGGAAGGAAGTCCTGCTGTGATGCAGCAAAGCTGCCTTATAGATGATTGTTTATAGTTCTCCCTGTGAGGCCAATTAATATGTTTGTGTTATTTCTGCAGCAGCACTATGTGGACCTTTCCTGGAGTGCTCTGTCTGTCCGTGTCGGGTTTTTCCAGGGGCTGTTGACTCGGTGGGACCAGGTGAAGGCCGTGCATAAGAATTTCTCCAAATAAAACAAAAAAGCGGTGTGAAGTACCGTGCCCCGGGGTCCCTGCGATGCTCTCCTCCACCCGGACACCGGGACCAGCAGATGGAACCGCTCCGGCGGCTCCCCCTGCACCCCCGCGGGGCGCTCGGCCCTCCCCTCCCCTCCCCGCCCCTCCCCGCCCCTCCCTCTCGCCGTGCCCGGGGCGGGGGAGCGGCAGCAGCGCGGCGGCGGGATGGCGGCGGGGCTGCGGGCTCTGGCGCTGCTCTGCGCGGTGCTCGCTGCCTGCCGGGGGGCTCCGGACCCGGCTGGGGCGGGGGCTGCGAGCCGGCGGCGGCGGGTGAGCGCCGAGGAGGGGATCTCCTTCGAGTACCACCGGTACGCCGAGCTGCGGGAGGCGCTGGTGGCCGTGTGGCTGCAGTGCCCCGCCGTCAGCAGGATCTACACCGTGGGGCGCAGCGCCGAGGGACGGGAGCTGCTGGTCATCGAGATTTCCGACCGCCCCGGCGAGCACGAGCCCGGTGAGGGTGCGAGGCGGCGGCGGGTCCGGCGGGGCGAGCGGGCGCTCTTCCTAAAATATCCGCCCCGGCAGCGGCTGTCAGCGCGCTCAGCACCGAGTGTCCTTGTGTCTCTGCGGCCGCATTCAGCGGCCTGGTGCAGGGAGAACCGCTCGAGTTCCCCGTCAGCCAGCGGAAGATGCGGCGGCGGCGGGATGCGGCCGCGCTGCCGCTGCGCTGCGGGGAAGCGCCGGGGAGGAGAGGCGGGGAGGAGAGGCGGGGGCCCCCAACCTGCCGGGGAAACAGCGCTGGGGATGGGGGTGTGTGCCGGTGGGTGTGTGTGTGCCGGTGGGTGTGTGTGTGCCGATGGGTGTGTGTGCCGGTGGGTGTGTGTGTGCCGATGGGTGTGTGTGCCGGTGGGGCCCGGCGGTCTGCGGGAACCCTGCCGCCGCCACAGCTGCGGGCGCTTGCGGTGATGTCTCGGGATGCGCGGTGATGCTCACCTGGGGTTTGGGACACTTGTTAGAAAAGGGGATGCGATGGGTACTGTGTCCTTGTTGTACACCTGCGAGGATGCATTTTTCGTCATTTCCAGTGTCAGAATTGAGAGTATCGCTCGTGTCTGTGTTCAGAAAGGTTTAATCCTGAAAGCTGCCCAGTACCTGGGGCCCAGCCGTGAGCGTGTTTTCACATTTCCCTGGCGGGTTACCGACAGCTCTGTGAGCCTGTGATTTCTGTCTGGAGATGTGGATTCTGTAGATCTATGGGGATTTGGTCTATACATTTAGTGCTTAATGCTCTGCTTTAGACCTGAACGTAACCCTGCTTTGCATCCCCAAGGGACTCACTGACTGCGCTAGGGCTTCTGATGGAACTTAGAGGTTGTAGGATGTGGAACATAAGACAGAAGAGGAAGACAGGGTAGCAAAGTGTTGTATTGGAGTGAAAAATGTAGGAATTGCAGTGAAATTTGAAAAATATCCTTGTGGTTTGTCACCATATTGATACGAAGGGTGCTCCTGAAGCTAAGAATTAATCTATAGCATGGTACACAATTATTATTGTGACTTTGTGTTACTGTCAGGAGACAGTTGCTACAAGCTCATTATTTTTTGGCACTTCTGTCAAGCCAGCTGAAACAGGGACAAAAAGAGCACTCTGTGAAGTCTGAGATGGGGCTGTAACTCTTCCTAGAGACATGCTTCTGTTGGTGTCAGTGATGTGAGAAAGGGTTTGTCACTGAGCCCAATCAAAAGAGAATCCAATCTTATATCAATGAGTGTTAACGAACTGCAGAAAAGAGAATTTCCGCATGTAAGCTACAGTGAATATGAAGCATTTCCTAGAACGTGCTTGGTCCCTTACAAAGGGAGCCCTATGGACAAAAGTGCCACGTGTTTTAATGTCCAAATCACGTGTCAGGGAATGTGATGAGTCCGGGCAATCTGTAGTGGTGTATACTGGAAATAGTGGGTTTTGCAGAGGATTAACCAGGGCTCTAACCAGAGCAAGTTCATTATTTTATTTCAATACTCAGTTTTATTCTGTGAGGTACTGAGCGTTTCTCAGAAAGCGGAGAGCCACTGCAGTTTTCACTGTCTGCAGTGGCACATGAGGGAAGCTCGGGATCTTTTTAGGAAGGTCAATGAGACAGACCCTCCCATTTCAAAAATAATTGTAACAGCATTGATAACATCCCTGCTGCTTTGTTACAGAGCCTCAGCACCTACACATTATGCTAGTGGTTGCATTGGAGGTGTTTCTAGTAACCTGCCCTTTCTTCTACTGTGTAGTAAGCGGTAGCACTGTTTATTTTTCTACGTGAGCTTTTTCAAGCCGTGCAGTAAAAGTGGAGCCCTGTATCAGCCTTGTCAGGAAAAATGAGGCTGATTCTGCAGCTCATTCCTGAGGGGGGATCTTCGCTCACTTGGAGCATCCATGCTTGATTCCCAGGGCAACAGCAGGAGTAAGGATATTTTTGTGTGATTAAAGCTTACAGGATCAGGACCTGATCTATCGTCATCTGTTATTAAAAAATGATAAGAGAGATTCATGGACACACACACACATATAGTTGTTTTTTCTGTTTTCATGACAGACTAAGTTGTTGTTATTCCTGAACATAATCTGTTCCTACAAGATATCCTGGCTGTCACAGGGTTTATTTTTAAATATATATAAATGAAATATATGTTGTGACTCTTAGGTTTGCTGTCTGTAGAGAGCTCATGGTTCTAGAAGCCTGATGAGTATGCAGGGATGATAACTGAATTATCTAGTGAGCCATTGTGAAAACAAAAAATATATTTCTGTTCACTGAGTGAGCAAGTTGATGACAAAATATATCAGGAAAGTGTCAGCAGAACATCAGTAAAGACTCATTGTACTGAGTAAAGAGGCTTTGTACTGAGTAAATCAAATACCACACGTGCACGTGCACATTGCATGGTCCTGCAGATGCATGGCTGTGCAGTGTTGTGTGAATGCATTTGATCATATGCAAGCATGTAAATAAACTTTAATTTTAGAATATCTGCTCTTTTTGAAAAGGAATTTGTAATATGTGTGCATTATTTGGAAAAAATGCTTGAGAGAAACTAGAAAATTTTGGAAATGTGCTTTAAACTTCCAAAGCAATTGGAGCAAATCCTTTAGTGAACGAAGCAACTGGAACAAATGTTTAAGGTCCCATCTTTTGCTGGGGTAAATATACATTGAGAGGATTTTTTCAGAAGTCCTTATACTGCACTGGAAACTAGAATGACTCCATATGAGCCAGTCTGGTTTCTTACATAAGCATACAAAGTGTCTTGGCAAATCTCAGAAACCCGGATTAGTCACTTGGAAGATGCAAACAGATCCTTCACTGAGCTCTTCCAGGGGACATGCTAAATGCCAGAAGCGTGAGACTGACTTAAGTTTCTGATCCTACATTAAATACTCGGGAAATGTGCTGCCTTCTCTGCAAACTTGAACAACACACAACCTGTGCTTCTCTTCTAGTTTGTGCCAAAGTGAGTTTGGTCTCATATTTTGCCTTTTTTTTTTTTTTTTTTTTTTTTTTTTTT